>CAUYQV010039178.1:0-19479 GCA_963574575.1 Galagoides demidoff | reverse complement strand
GCAACCAAAAGATGGCCGGGCGTTGTGGCGGGCGCCTGTGGTCCCAGCTACTTGGGAGGTGGAGGCAGGAGACTCGCTTGAGCCCAGGAGTTGGAGGTTGCTATGAGCTATGATGCTATGGCACTCTACCCAGGGGGATAGCTTGAGGCTCCGTCTCAAAAAAAAAAAAAAAAAAGAAAATAATTTTATGGTTGGAGGTCACAACATGAGGAACTGTATTAAAGGGTCATGGCATTAGGAGGGTTGAGAACCACTACAACCTTAAACCAAAAAAAGAAAAAAATTCAAGATATCAGAATAGATTTTCCAAATTTCTATGTAAATCATGCATGCTAAGGAAGGTTCAACATTTGCAAATCAATATATGTGATTCATCACATAAACACAAGCAAAAACAAACAAAGACTATATGACTATCTCAATAGATACAGAAAGAGGAATTGATGAAATCCATTACCGTTTTATGGTAAAAAACCCTTAACAAGGCTCAGCACTGGTAGCACAGTGGTTACATACACCAAGTCTGGTGGGTTTGAACCCAGCCCAGGTCAGCTAAACAACAATGACAACTGCAACAAAAAAATAGCTGAGCATTGTGGCGGGCACCTATAGTCCCAGCTACTTGGGAGTCCTGAGGCAAGAGAATTGCTTAAGCCCTAGAGTTTGAGGTTGCTGTAAGCTGTGATGCCATAGCACTCTACCTAGGGTGACAAAGTGAGATTCTGTTAAAAAAAAAAAAAAAAACCTTCAAGAAACTAGGCACAGAGGAACATACCTCAAAATTTTAAAAGCCATAGGGCACAAACCCACAGTCAATTCATATTGAGTGGGGCAAAGTTGAAGGGATTCACCCTAAGAACTAGAATAAGACAAGGATGCCCACTGTAACCACTTCCATTCAACATAGTATTATAAGTCCTATCCAGAGCAACCCAGAAAGAGAAAAAAATAAAGGGCATCCAAATCAAGAAAGAGGAGGTCAAACTATCCCTATCTGCCAAAGATGGGTGAGTTACGGGGCAGAGCAAGATGGTGGACCAGAAGGATCATTCAGATGATCTTTCCTAGAATGACTGGGGAAAAGGAGAGAACCCAACCTTACCTGGCACTAGGACCTTACCCAGAGTCATAGCTCAGGGAGCACAGTGAGAAAGTGGTAAGCTGGATACAGTGTCTGATCCAGAGCAGTGGAAATCTAATGAATTAAGCAAATGATTGAGACCAGCTGGGATTGGCTGGCTGCCCACAGAGGCCCAGATATGAGGAAGCTTTTCCAGAATTTTCAGTTGTTGGGGAAAGCTGCACGTTGAGTAGAAAGCTTGGAAGAGTAGGCCCACTCAAACAGTATATAGCAACCATATTTGAATGCTAGATGGAGTGGACTTGCCATAGGTTTGGTGGCAGGTGAGGCAGCCATACTGAGAAGGTCTCCATGGCCAGGGGGTAGCCATTGTGGAAGGTGTGGAGAAGGTCTTAGCAGGAGCCTAAAGCACAGCCATCTTAATTCCACCTGCTGGGATGAGAACTCCACTCTCCACTCTTGGGACAGGCTGAGGGACTCTGGCATCATATGGGAACTGGAATCAGGGGGCACTGTAAGACCTGCCCCTGAGGATTCTTTGAAAAGTTTTAAAACCCCAACATAGCAGGATCTGGATGCTGATGAAACAATCAGGCAATCACCAAAGGCAACTAAGTTTGGAGTGAGGACCATAGAGACAGGTCATAGAGATAGGACAGCTGTGCTGTCTTCAAAAAAAAAAAAACCCAGCACCACCTGGTGTCCTGGCAACACACTGCAACAAACTGTCATCAAGAACAAGGACTTCCGTTTAAAACAAAGGAAGCAGTGAGAAGTAAAAAGGAGAACAAGGAGGTGAACAAGAAGAAAGAACATGTGAGGAGGAATCAACAGAAAAATTCAGGCAACATGAAAAACCAAAACAGAGGACCTCCCCCAAGGGACCATGAGGCAGTTATTATAGAAGACTCCAAGACTCCATTAATGGACTTTTGACAGAAAGGGAATTTAAAATATGGATGATAAAGACAATAAAAGGAATGGATGAGAAATGGAAAGACAGAACCAAAAGTTGGACGAGAAATATGTAGAATATAGAAAGGATATGGCAGAGCTTAAGGAAATGAAGGAGACAGTCGTAAAGAGGCAGTAGAAAGTAAATATCAAGTAGTAGACTTAGTCATAGAAAACAAATAGCAAGATAAACTCAAACCTAACCATATCAATAACCACATTAATGGCAGGCTGTGGTGGATCACACCTATTATCCTAGCACTCGGGGAGGCTAAGGCAGATGGATTGCTTAAGCTCAGGAGTTCAAGAACAGCCTGAGCAAGAGTGAGACCCCATCTCTACTAAAAGAAAAAAAAAAAACTAGCTGGGCATGGTGGTGCACACCTGTAGTCCCAGGTACTTGAAAGGCTGAGGCAAGAGAATCATTTGAGTCCAAGAGATTGAGGTTGCTATAAACTATAATTACACCTCAGCACTCTATCTAGAAGAACAGAGTGAGACTTTATCTCAAAAAACAAATAAACAAACAAAACCCCACTGGCTCAGCTGCTGTAATTCAGTGGCTAGAGTGCCAGCCACATACACAGGAGCTGGCAGGTTCACACCCAGCACAGGCCTACTGAACAACGATGACAACTACAACCAAAAAATAGCCAGGCATTGTAATAGGCACCCATAGTCCCAGCTACTTGGGAGGCTGAGGCAAGAAAATCACTTAAGCCCAGGAGTTTGAGGTTGCTGTAAGCTGTGATGTCACCACATTCTACTGAGGGTGACAAAATGAGACTCTGTCTCAAAAAAAAAAAATTAGATCAATGCCAAAAGAAGATTTTGAAAAATCAACAAATCTTTAGAAAGTAATACCCATCTTTGACTCATGGATCGAAGAAACCAAAAAGGAATTATAATGTATTCTGAACTGAATGAAAACAAATATAGAACACATTAAAATGTGCAGGATTTCACTAAAAAAGTAGATAGGGAAAAATTTATAGCACTAAAATCCTGTATTAGAAAAGAAGAATGGCTCGGCGCCTGTGGCTCAACTGGCTAAGGTGCCAGCCACGTACACCTAAGGTGACGGGTTCGAATCCCCAGCCCGGGCCCGCCAAACAACAATGATGGCTGCAACCAAAAAAATGGCCAGGCATTGTGGTGGGCACCTGTGGTCCCAGCTACTTGGGAGGCGGAGGCAGGCACTCGCTTGAGCCCAGGAGTTGGAGGTTGCTATGAGCTGTAATGCCATGGCACTCTACCCAGGGGGATAGCTTGAGGCTCCGTCTCAAAAAAAAAAAAGAAAAGAGGAATGGAGCAGTGGCTCAAGCTTATAATCCTAATACTCTGGGAGGCCGAGAAGGGTGGATTGCTTGAGGTCACAGGTTTGAGATGAGCCTGCGCAAGAGCAAGACCCCACCTCTAAAAACAGCTGGGCGTTGTGGCAAGCGCCTGTAGTCCTAGCTACTTGGGAGGCTGATGCAAGAGAATCACTTGAGCCCAAAAGTTTGAGGTTATAGCTATAATGCTATGGCACTCTACTGAGGGTGACAAGTCTCAAAAAAAAGAAAGAGAAGAAGAATGATCTCATGTTAACAACTTAAATTTTACCTTGAATCACTAAAAACAAAAAAAAGAAAGAGAGAAGAGAAAATTAAAACCAAAGTAAACAGGATAGACAAAATTTATAAAAATACAAAGCCAAAAAATGTGCAAAATCAATAGAGCCAAAATGTGTTTTTTTGAGATCAATATAAGTGATAAGCTTCCAATATAAGATGTGAGAGATGTTACATCACTAAAGGTATTAAAAGAATAAGGTGGAAATGTTGTGAAAAAGTTTATGTCCATAGATTTGGCAACTTAGATGAAATAGACAAACTTCTTAAAAGACAAGCTACCAATGCTCACTAAAAAAGTAAACAACTTTAATAGCCCTAAACCTATATTAAAAATTGAAAGTATAAACATCATCCCATTACAGGTCCGAATGGCTTCACTGATGAATTCTACCAAACCTGTAAGAAAGAAATAGTACCAACTTGGGCAGCCTGTGGCTCAAGGAGTAGGGCGTCAGCCCCATATACCGGAGCTGGAGAGTTCAAACCCAGCCCTGGCCAAAAAAAAAAAAAAAAAAAAAACCAATCTGCAACAGAAATAGTACCAATTTGACACAAACTTCTAACCCATTCTATGAAGCCTAATACCAAAACAAAGACATTACCCAAAAAACTACAAACCAATATGCCTCAGGAACACAGACATAAAAATTTTAAACAAAATGTTAGCAAATAAAATCCAAAACTGCATTAAAAGGATAACATATCGGAACTAAGTGGAGTTAATCTCAGGAATAAAGTTGGTTTAACGTCAAAAAAAAAAAAAAAACCCACTTAGCTGGACATAGTGGCATGCCCCTATAGTCCCAGCTACTCAGGAGGGTGAGGCAGGAGGATCACTTGAACCCAGGAGTTTGCAGTTTTTGTTTTGTTTTGCTTTGGTTTTGCCCAGGGCTGGGTTTGAACCCACCACCTCTGGCATATGGGGCTGGTGCTCCGCTCCTTTGAGCCACAGGTGCCGCCCGAGCCCAGGAGTTTGAAGTTGCTGTGATGCCCCTGCAATCAAGATAGTGCAACAGGCTCGGTGCCTGTGGCTCAAGTGGCTAAAGTGCCAGCCACATACACCTAAGGTGGCGGGTTCAAATCCAGCCCGGCCTGCCAAGCAACAATGATGGTTGCAACCAAAAAATAGCCAGGTATTGTGGTGGGCGCCTGTGGTCCCAGCTACTTGGGAGGCCGAGGCAGGAGACTCGCTTGAGCCCAGGAGTTGGAGGTTGCTGTGAGCTTCGATGCCACAGCACTCTACCCAGGGGGACAGCTTGAGGCTTTGTCTCAAAAAAAAAAAAAGATAGGGCAACAGAGTTAGATCCTTTCTCATTTGAAAAAAACCCCAAATTTAAAATTCATAAACATAGAGGGAAGTTTATACATCACTGAAATACATGTATCTGAAAAAGAACTTGCATTCAGAACATAGAACTATCAAGATATAACCATAAGAAATTAAACAACCTGGCTTGGCGCCTGTAGCCCAGTGGTTAGGACACCAGTCACATACACCTGGACTGGTGAGTATGAACCTGGCCTGGCCCTCCTAAACAACAATGACAACCACAACAACAAAAAAAAATAGCTGGGCATTGTGGCGAGTGCCTGTAGTGCCAGCTAATTGGGAGGCTCAGGGAAGAGAATTGCTTAAGCCCAGGAGTTTGAGGTTGCTGTGAGCTATGATGCCGTGCCACTGTACTGCAGGCAACATAGTGAGACTCTGTCTCAAAAAAAAAAATTAAAAATAAATAAATAGGCTTGGCATCTGTGGCTCAAGTGGCTAAGGCGCCAACCATGTACACCTAAGGTGGTGGGTTCAAATCCAGCCCGGGCCCACCAAACAACGACAGCTGCAAACAAAAAATAGCTGGGCATTGTGGCAGGCGCCTGTGGTCCCAGCTACTTGGGAGGCTGAGGCAGGACACTCGCTTGACCCCAAGGAGTTGGAGGTTGCTGTGAGCTGTGATGCCACAGCACTCTACCCAGGGGGACAGCTTGAGGCTCTGTCTCAAATAAATAAATAAAAATTAAAAAATAATAAAAATAAATAAATAAATAAACAAAAGAGAAAAAGAAAAAGGAAAAAAAGGAATTAAAAAACCCAATTTAAAAAAAAAAAATGAGCCAAGTAAGCTGGTGTAGCAACTCACACCTGTAATCCTAGCATTCTGGGAGGTCAAGGTGGGTGAACTGCTTGATCTCACGAGTTCAAGACCAACCTGAGCAAAAAGCAAGACCCATCTCTACTAAAAATAGAAAAACCAAGGCAAGAGGATCACTTAGGCCCAACAGTTGGAGGTTGCTGTGAGCTATAATGCCACAGCACTCTACCCAAGGTGACAGCTTGAGACTCTGTCTCAAGAAAATAAAAGAGTAAAATATTTGCACACTTCAACAAAGAAGATATAGAGATGGCTAATAAGCACATAGAAAGATGCTCAGCACCACAGGTTATCAGGAAAAAATAAATAAAAATCCCAATGACATATCAATATAAATCTATTAAAATAGCTAAAATTATAAAAGCTGAATACCAAATGTTAGCTAGGATGCAGAGAAACTGGAATTTTCACTTTCTGCTGGTGGAAACAAAATGTACAACCACTGTGGAAAACAGTTCTGCAGTTTCTTTTTCCTTCTTTTTTATTTTTATTTTTTTTGATATAGAGTCACACTCTGTCACTCTGGATAAAGTGCTGTGGCATCATCATAGCTCGCAGCAACCTCAAACTCTTGGGTTCATGAGATCCTCTTGTCTTGACCTCCCAAATAGCTGGGACTACTGGTGACCAACACAACGTCCAGCTAATTTTTCTATTTTTAGTAGACAAGGTCTTGCTCTTGCTCAGGCTGGTCTAAGACTCCTGAGCTCAAGCAATTCATCCATCTCAACCTCCCAGAGTGCTAAGATTACAGGCATGAGTCACCACACCTGGCTGGCAGTTTCTTTAAAAGTTAAATGTTCATGACTGGGTACGGTGGCTCACACCTGTAATCCTAGCACTCTGGGAGGCTGAGGCAGGTCAATTGCTTGAGCATATAAGTTCAATACCAATCTGAGCAAGAGTGAGACTCTGCCTCTAAAAATAGCTAAGTGTGTGGTGGACTCCTATAGACCCAGCTACTCAGGAGGCTGAGGCAAGAACATCACTTGAGCCCAAGAGTTTGAGGTTGTGATGAGCTATGATGCCATGACACTCTACTGAAGGTGACAAACCTAGACTCTTTCTCCAAAAAAACAAAAACAAAAAAAAAAGTTAGCATTGACTTAACCATATGACTCAGCTGCCTCACTCATAACACCCCTACGCATTTACCCAAGATAAATTGTACACATCTGTTCATAGCAGCTTTTATCTCTAATAGCCAAAAACTAGAAACAACCTAAATGTCTGTCAATAGGAGAATGGATAAAAAATGCATTATGTTGGGCTGGGTGCAGTGACTCATGCCTGTAGTCCCAGCATTTGGGAGGCCCAGGCCAGCAGATTGTCTGAGCTCACAGGTTCCAGACCAGCCTGAACCAGAGCAAGACCTCATTTCTAAAAATAGTTGGGTGTTGTGGTGGGCGTCTGTATCACAGCTACTCGGGAGGCTGAGGCAAGAGAACTGCTTAAGCCCAAGACTTTGAGGTTGTTGTGAGCTATGATACCACAGCACTCTACCAAGAGTGACAAAGAGATACTCTGTCTCAAAGAAACCAAAAATGCACTAAATCTATATAGGATGGCTATAGTTTGTGTGCAATTTAAAATGTGTGCAAAACAGTACATATTGTATAATTCCATTAATATAAAACTCTAGAAAATAAAAACTAATCTACAGTGATCTGAAAACATTAGTTGTTGCTTGGAGGAGGCAGGAAGAAGTGCCAAAGGGCATAAGAAAATTTTGGAGGGTGATGAATTTATATTCATTTTGTTGGTTGTGATGATGGTTTTATGAGTATACTAAAATGTCAAATAGTACTTATCAAATAGTACACTTAAAATATATTCAGTTTGCTGTACATCTATTATACCTAAATAAAGCTGTTTTAGAAAAAATACAATTTGTTGGGTTCTACCACCAGAGACCCTCTGACTATAAAAATATTTACCTATTTTTAAAATTAAATCAATCATCTCAACAGTTTCTTAACTGAAGTATAAAAACCATTTACTTAAAAGCAAGTATCATAACTAGACTGTAAAATTACTGTTCTCCAAAAAGTATTTTTATTTCTTCAATAAGTATTATTTTTTCCCCATTATTTAGTTTCCATACAGACTGTAAAAAATTGCCAGTGCCAATTATATCGCAAGTCATCACGGTGTGATATTGGGGAAAGTTTTTTCTTTTCTTTTCTTTTCTTTTTTCATTTCTGGAGACAGAATCTCACTCTGTTGTCCTGGGTAGAGTGCCGTGGCCTCATAGCTCACAGCAACCTCAAACTCCTGGGTTCAAGTGACCCTCTTGCATCAGCCTCCCAGGTAGCTGGGACTACAGGAGTCCACCACCACACCTGACTAGCTTTTCTTTTTTTAGTAGAAACAGAGTCTCAGTCTTGGTTAGGCTGTCTCAAACTCCTGAGCTCAAGCAATCTACCCATATATTTCCCAGAGTGCTGAGATTATAGGCATGAGCTACCTCATCTGGCTAGGGAAAAGTTTTCAATTAGCAATAATTGTGCCTCAGATAAACTTCATTGGCTATGATACTGCCACTGCACAATGCTCTCCAAAAGCATTTTAATTAATCCAGAAGCAATTTATACTATAATGTATTCATACTGACAGACATGGAAAAATGTGAGGGACAGGCAAAAATATGAAGGATCCATGAAGCTGAGCTTCCTAATGGCTAAGACAGAAATAATAAAATGGTATAAGGATGACAAGAATGGGGAAGCAAAAATAAACAGAGCTCAAGCCTAGTGGTGGAGCTAGCAAAATGGAATGAGACCTAAGATTATTAGACAATAATCTTAATTTGTAGAAAGGCATGGAATAGCATTCAAGAAATAATTATTAGAGAAAGGTGGTTTTCAGAAGTCCAGAAGTAACAGTGAAGAATAGTATATAACAGAACTCTATTACCACATTTTTTTTACTTAATATCTGAGCATGATAAATATTTTACTGCAAAATAATACCATAAACCTACTTCATTAACCAACCAAACTTAAAGCTTGTTTATCAAAAAATTAGTTAGGGCTTGGCGCCTGTGGCTCAATCGGCTAAGGCGCCAGCCGCGTACACCTAAGGTGGCAGGTTCAAATCCCTAGCCCAGGCCTGCCAAACAACAATGATAGCTGCAACCAAAAAATGGCCGGGCGTTGTGGCGGGCACCTGTGGTCCCAGCTACTTGGGAGGCGGAGGCAGGCACTCGCTTGAGCCCAGGAGCTGGAGGTTGCTGTGAGCTGTGATGCCATAGCACTCTACCCAGGGGGATAGCTTGAGGCTCCGTCTCAAAAAAAAAAAAATTAGTTAGATGTCCTAAATATCCACTAACCTAGGAATGGATTAATAAACTGTGGTACATGTATACCATGGAATACTATTCAGCCATTAAAAATATGGAGAATTTATATTTTGTGTATTAACCTGGATGGAGGTGGAGTATGTTCTTCTTAGTAAAGTATCACAAGAATGGAGAAGCAAGAATCCATTGTACTCAATTCTAATATGAAGGCAGTAGATAAGCTAATACAAGGGGTGGGGTAGGGGAATGAGGGAGTAGAGAGAGGGGAGGAGGGGGATGGGGAGTCACGGTGTATGGCACACCTCATGGGGTCAGGACCCCCATTATTATAAGAGGAGCTTTACCTAATAAATGCAATCTGTGTAACCTAATTCTTTGTACTTTCAATGAATATGAAACAAAAAGTTAGACGTAAAATAAATTTTAGGTATATTAATTCTGTACTGTATTACATCAAATTATTTCAACTATTTCAAACAAATGAGGAAGTATTAGTAAAAATTCTAGCATTTTTATAACAAATGCTAATTCCTACTTATATAATAATAAACACTACAATTTGACCAAGTTATAGATGGCATATAAGTAATATGTCTTGGATATATGAAGGGATATCAAGTTATTTATACCTTACTCATTATTATGAGTTAATATGTATTTTCTTATTTAAAGGATCTATAATTATAACTTTTTTCCTTCTTCAACTGTTTTAGAAAAAAAAAATTAGAAAGTTAGTATTTAAAGTGTTTTTCCCAATGGTGGAAATGAGATAGTAAAGTCCAGATGTTATAATAAACAAATGAATTAAGCTATGAGCATATGAAAATAAAAAGACAAATTTCAGTGGCATCTCGGACAGCCATTAACAAGGCAGAAGAGAGGCAGAATGAAACTTACCCTACTGGCACCTGGATCTTGGATTGCTAGCTTCCAAAATTATTAGTAAATGGAATTTCTGTTGTTTAAGCTATTCATAAAACATTAATAGCATCTCTTTATCTTTTTCTCTTCCTTCCTTCCTTCCTCTCTCCCTTTCTCTCTCTCTTTCCTTTCTTCCTTCTGCTGTTTAAGCCATTCAAAAAACATTAATGGCATCTCTTCTATACTTTTGTTTCCTTTCCTTCCTTCTTTCTGTACGTCCTTCCATCCTCCCTTTCTCCCTCCCTTCTTTCTTTATAGAATAGGGGAGAATAGGGTCTCAACTCTGTTGCCCAGGCTGGAGTGCAGAGGCACGATCACAGTTCACTATAAACTTGTGTTCTTGGCCTCAAGTTATCCTCCTGCCTCAGGCTAATGGGTAGCTAGGACTACAGGCCTACACCATCATGCTTGGCTCAATTTTTTTTTTTTTTGAGACAGGAGCCTCAAGCTGTCCCCCTGGGTAGAGTGCCATGGCATCATAGCTCACAGTAACCTCCAACTTCTGGGCTCAAGCGAGTCTCCTATTACAGCCTCCTGAATAGCTGGGACCACAGGCACCTGCCACAATGCCCAGCTATTTTTTGGTTGCAGCCATCATTGTTGTTTGGCAGGCCCGGGCTGGATTCGAACCCGCCACCTTGGGTGTACGTGGTTGGTACCTTAGCCACTTGAGCCACAGGCGCCGAGCCTGGCTCATTTTTTGTAAAGACAGGGTCTCACTATGTTGCTCAGATTGGTCTTAAACTCCTGGCCTCAATCAATCCTCCCATATTGACCTCCCAAAGTACTTCAATTACACATTTAAGCCACTGACTCAGTTAAGGGCATCTTTTAAATTTACTAAAATATTTTATACTATATCTTGAAGGATATTATCCAATTAACTTCAAACAGGAGTAGCATCCAAGATATTTTCTTTTTATTAAGAAACAAGTAAAATCTAAAGAATGTAATATACTTCCTGCTTTAAAAAAGAAGAAATAAAAGTAACTTTAAATTTTTTTTTTTTTGGACAGTCTCACTTTGTCACTCTTTGGTGGAGTGCCATGGCATCATAGTTCACAGCAACCTCAAACTCTCAGGCATAAGTCATCCTCTTGCTTCAGCCTCCCAAGTAGCTGAGAGTACAGGCACACACCACCAATGCCAGACTATTTTTAGAGACGGGGTTTCAATCTTGCTCAGGCTGGTCTTGAACTCCTGAGCTCAAGCAATCCACACACCTTGGCCTCCCAGAGTGTTAGGATTACAGTCATGACCACGGTGCCTGGCCAGATTTAAGATTTTAAAAGGTAGCAAATGAAGGAGAATCTAACGAAACTTAACATTAAGCTAAAATATTTTTATCAAGATATTTCATAAATTCAGTGCACTGCTAGGAAGGATATGAAATCATTTAACTGACCTATTACTAAACTGGACTATTCACCTGTCCATAGTAAAGTTTACAGAAAGTTTCATTTTAATTTCTTAAAAAAATAAAAAACGGTCAGGAAATTAAGCATTCCAACCCCACTCCAAAATAATACAAGTGCAAAGATATCCAAGTGCTTTAAAATCCAAGGCCTTTAATTTAGTTTTCAGTAATGACCATAAATGCCTTCACAACACCTCTTTCTCACTGTAAATAGAAGGCACTAGGCATTACATAACATCCTTAAGCAGTGATTCCTTCTGATGCTGGTGGAGACAAAACATTAAATGTCAAGGTTTAGATATTAACAAAGTCTTCTCAAGAAAAAAAAAGACATCTGAAAATCACACAAAAGAATTAAGTTACCAGTCTTTCTCAGGCTCCCAATACAACTTTACATTACTTTTACAAGCACATAATTTGAAATTAAGAGATAAACCAGGTAAGTATGATATGGTTTTCAATATGTGTTAGGTTTCAATTAATACACAAATGTGAAGACACAATTATCATGCTAATTGGCATCTTTTGCTACTGTTTAGCTGTGCAAAATAAACTTGAAATGATATATCCTACAGTGGTATAATTAAAAAGATCCTTGATAGGACACTAACGTTCAAATTCTGGTCACAAACTGTATATAAATTGTAATTTTACTAAAATATATACCTTTTTGAAAAATAATAAGGTGACCATTTATACCTAAATAAGGTTTCCCAGAAAGTTATGAAATACTTAGCATATAAAAGTAGTTGCCCCCTTTCTGAAAGGTCAACTGTCGTTTCACAAAATAACTCATATGATCCATGGCAAGTGATTTCTTTCAAATGCCATACACTCTCTATGACTTCGAGGTAAGCTTCAAGAGACTGTATCCATGAGAAAAGGGGACACTTGGGGTGGCACCCATAGCTCAGTGGATAGGGCAATGGCCACATACACCAAGGCTGGTGTGTTTGAACCCAGCCCGGGTCAGCTAAAATCAACAATGACAACAGCAACAAAAAAATAGTGGGGCATTGTGGTGGGTGCCTGTAGTCCCATCTACTTAGGAGGCTGAGGCAAGAGAATCGCTTAAGCCCAAGAGTTTGAGGTTGCTGTGAGCTATGATGCTACGGCACTCTACCCAGGGGGACAGCTTGAGGCTCCTGTCTCAAAAAAAAAAAAAAAAAAAAAGAAGGGCACACTTGGGTATTAGAGCACAGTTACAAATACAAGAAGCCTTTCTTGGGTCAGGAATTCCCTTAAAAATTACATCAATAAAGAACAAGAGATAGCTTCAGAAGCCATTTCTTCTACAAAGACACACAACTAAATTTGGTTAGGTAGAGGGTAATTTAAAACACAGCTATTAACGTATGTGCTATGTTATGTGTGCCTACTTTAAATAGTGATGTCCGCAGGACACTTATTCAAACAGAAACCAAATAACCTTAATCTACCAAATCACATTCTTCTAGTTTTGGCAAGGTAGTATAATTTCAAACAGAAACAAAAAAAAACAAAAAAACTAGCTATAACAGTGATTCAGGCAAAATTCCCAGGTCAAACAATAATAGAGAAAGAGTTCTGAGAAACATTAATTTGGGGGAGAAAATACTACCAAACAAATAATGCTGGACATCAACCTTACGCTGACTGAAATAAGTTATCACAGAAGCTTACAAATACTTTTGAAATAAGAATAGTTCAGTTTAAAGTATAGCTGATTAAGAGGTTTATAATTAGGATGTCCTTGAAAAAATCCAATTTAAATTGGCCTAATTAATAAAGGGTAGTAATTAATACTAGATGCCTTCTTGCCTTTGGAGAAGCTGATACATTGAATTTTGAAAATGGTAAAGAAAATAGCAAAATTCTGAGAACACTCATTCCTAGAGTGTTTCCATGTATATGTAAAATATACATGTCTAAAAAAATAGTGAAATAAAAAACCTACATGACAAATGAAGAAAAAAAACCTACCATGCCTACTAATAATTATATACACAATGGACATCAAGAAGCATTTTTAAGCAATGATCACCTGATAGAATGCCTTTTAAAACTACATATCATAATCAAGCTAAGAAAAGCTTTAAGACTAGCAGCTGGACTTTGTGAAACACATAGGACAACAGAAGGCACTACATAAGCATCAATTACTTCTAACTATAGTTGGACACTTCAGTCTTTTCCTCCTTAAGAACAATAGCCAGTGTGAATGTTATTTTTATATCCCCCTGAGTTTTAACATGATTGGGCAAAGCAGCACCATTTTAAAAAAATATCTGCAGTGCCAGCACTGCAGTTTGGAATCACTAATACTGATGGCCCCACATGTCTCTCGTAAGAGCACTTTAGAACATGATTAAAAATACAAAAATGCCTTTCAGTGTTTCAGTATTAAAGTGGAACCACCACAGATAGCCATTTTTAAAAATAATGCACTAAAAAGGTTTGTTTATACAATACAGTCTTTCCACCCTGTAGCTAGCATTCACAGCTATTTTCTACCCCTCTGTCAGGGAGAGACCACCTCTGTGCGTCTGGTTGAAATGTCAATATGCTTCATGGTGCACAGTCCTTTTTGGCTGGAAAATCCTGGCAAATATCATGTCATGCCCGTTTTGAGCAGTATGCCTTGAAGGTCTTCGGGCAATGCCAAGATAATTGCATCTATGTGTGTCCGTAACTTTTCCACAGTGTCAGGTTTCACAGGTAAACATTCTCGATCCGCCTGTAACTATATAAGGAACATTTGGTAGTGTTTACTGGAATCTACATTAATACAGTATATTCTTTAAACAAGCAGTTTTAAAGGGCTATTTGGAAACTTTCAGTCTTAGGCAGTAATTTATAGAAACTAAAAAAGCAAAGAACATTTCGTTTAAACAATACATTAGTGAGCTCAATAAATAAAGTTTCTATGTAAATTTATGAAGACTACCTAGAAATACAAGTGACTTTGTTTATGTCAGCTTATTAGGTTCCATGTAAATAACTTTAGAATAATATGGCATTATTTTGATATGTTTGAATGACTAAGTATTTTTAGACATATCTACCAACAATTGATCAACCTCAAGTCCTTTCATTTAAAAAGTTACTTTTGTGGCAGCACCTATAGCTCAGTGGGTAGGGCGCCGGCCACATACACTGAGGCTGGTGGATTCGAAACAGCCCGAGCCAGCTAAAACAATGACAACTGCAACAAAAAACAATGGCTGGGAGTTGTGGCAGGTGCCTGTAGTCCCAGCTACTTGGGAGGCTGAGGCAAAAGAATCACTTAAGCACAGGAATTGCTGTGAGCAGTGACACCACAGCACTCTACCCAGGGCGACAGCTTGAGACTCTGTCTCAAAAAAAAAAAAAAAAAGGTTACTTTTATGATACATCATGGACTGTCAGCTCAAATGAGAGAAAAATATCTTCACAAGAAAACTTAATTTACCCTTTGGCTATTTTGGCTACATACCAACTTATTTTTCAGCTTCAATACAAGGTCTACTGTTTCTACTTCTGTATGTTTCTGGATCCAGAGAAGTAAGTCCTAGAACAATAAGCAAATATCAAATCAACAAATACTCAAAATAATATCTGAATTTCTCCATTTCAAAAGGCAAGGCTATTGTGAAAGAAGGGAAAGAAAGGAAAAGAAGAATAAGGTGTTTAACCCAGATATAGCACTATAGCACAAGAATAATTCTTATCTAAGATATTACAGTTATTGCTAAATAGATAATTTTTAACATCAGCCAAATAAGTATCTAATATTTGAAAATAAAACAAAATGTAAATACAACTATTATGTATCCATAATAATTAAAAATAAAAAACATTTTTTAATGTAAGAAAATTTCTTTCTGGCCAGGTACAGTGGCTAACACCTATGATCCTAGCACTCTGGGAGGCTGAGGCAAAAGAATCACTTGAGCTCAAGAGTTTGAGACCAGTCTGTGCAAGAGCAAGACCCTATCTCTCCTAAAAATAGAAAAATTATCTAGGCATTTTGGCAGATGCCTATAGGTCAGCTACAGGGGAGGCTGAAGCAGGAGGAATGCTTGAACCCAGGAGTTTGAGGTTGCTCTGAGCTAGGCTGATACCAAGGTACTCTAGTATGGGGCAACAAAATGACACTCTGTCACAAGGGGGAAAAAAAGTATTTTCTTAGGTGGACTTTTTAGATCAAATAAAAATAAAATTTTAACTCAAACTGTAATATTAACTCCTACCTCCAATAAGTAGTGAATCATTAATTCATAAGGAATGTTAGCTAACAAATCAAGATAACTAAATATGAATGTCCATTGGATATAAACTTTGTATCTGCCTGAGCTTATGTTTCTTTCATTATATTCTTTTTCTTAAAGCCACAGTCACTGGGAGTTTATGATAACAGAGTTAACACTGAGGCTAGCTAACCTGAATATTTAAAGCCAAATGCCAATGAAAATAAGAAACTATCCTTTATATTTTCGTAAGTAGTTTAATTTAAAATAGGCTGGTGATAAATATAGAATATGAAAAATCAGTTTAAATACAGAAAGAAATTGTTAATAGTAACTAGAAAAGGTGAATAAGTTATACTAGAAAAGATGTGGAGTCAGACTGCTTGGATTTCAGTCCTGATTCTATCCAGTACTATGCTGGTATATATTTGACAACTAGTTCTTCAGAAATGGTTTCTGGTTTGTAGCTTTGCCAATTTTTTTTTCATTTGTCTTTAAACTTTGTTTATTTTTAGAAAAAAAATGGCAAAATATATACATTGTGGAGTCTGAACACCCCCAGGGTAGAGTATGAATGATGGTCTGGTTGTGAAGCTCCTGAACATACATACTCTTTGGTGTAAGTGACTGCTGTCTTCGGTTCCTCATGTGGAGGTGGGGGTCCTTCCACCAACTTTACAAAATAATGGCAATAAACCTTCTCCATGATCCCAAAGTAAAACGCATGATAGCGGATGCGTTTTAGGCACTGGCCTCGCCCTGAGGTGGACTTAGCTATATATAAATTGGATCTGAATTCCACATTGTGGTCTCTCACTGCCATATCTTGTGCTTCTAAGAGAACCTCTTTAATTATTTGGGCCCCTTTTTTGTCACTGAATTCCAACTGAGTCAAAGCCCGGTCAATGGACATTCCTTGTATCAATTTTGCCAAATGCCACATCTTGTCTTTGCTATATTTTATTTGTCTTTGATAGTGGTAGATTTCTACTGGTCTCTGAGGTTCTCCAGGCAGTTGTGGAGGATAAACCATTTTATTCTTCTTCTCTCATTTTGGAGAAATGGTAAGAGAAGCACTCGTGTTAATATATGACTGAGGTAAAACACCCAAGACCAGCTTCCTCGAGTTCCTCAGGTTCTGTGTCCATAATGGACCCAACTGTCTCAGAACTGCTGCCACCATCTTTCTGCCTTCCCCTACAGAAGCGAACAAGTTCCAGCTTTGCCAATTTTTGTGGTGTAATACTTCCATATAGGCAATTTCAAGATACCAACCTGAGGTCACTGAAGGCACGGCTAGAAACAAGGGTACACAATCAGCTCTTGTGAGCTAATACAAGTGGACTCCAACACACTGTTGGCTGCACTACTTATCAGGTATGTGATCTGAGGCAAGTCCCTTAACATCTAAGCTGCAGAGGGTCCCATAATGTTGTTAATAATGCATCTACCTCAATGAACTCTTGCAAAGATTAAGAGATTATCCATAAAAAGTACCTATACAGTCCTGGCACTTGGGCTATGATCTAGAAGAGTTAGTTACTATTTACAAAGAAATAGATATAGATATAATCTTCAACCTCTAAAAATAACTATCCCTTATGTTTGCTTCCTTTATGTGCAAATAAAATTAAAGATAAAAACAGAGAAGAAAAAAAGAATGGCTATATTTTTAACAGACATGCAACACAAACATACAGTTTTCTAACCTCTTCACAAAGAGCTTCCAGATGAAGTGCCTCCAATTTTTGGGTCATTTCCTTCCGCCGAGCCTTAAACCAGCCATCAAAATTTGGAG
The DNA here is from genome assembly GCA_963574575.1 of Galagoides demidoff. Classification (NCBI taxonomy): domain Eukaryota; kingdom Metazoa; phylum Chordata; class Mammalia; order Primates; family Galagidae; genus Galagoides; species Galagoides demidoff. The sequence goes on along the minus strand of CAUYQV010039178.1, from coordinate 2,036 downwards.
ACTTTAGGAAATGCCTATGAAAATAAATTTTTAAAAAGCAAAGTTTGATTTTGATTTCTTTTCTTTTCCTTAATACCTTTCCTATCTATAGCTCAGAACTGTGTCACAAAATGGCCTTTAAAAAAAATCTAAATAGGGCAGTGCCTATGGCTCAAAGGAATACTGTGCTGGCCCCATATGCCGGAGGGGAGGGTTCAAACCCAGCCCCAGCCAAAACTGCAAAAAAAAAAAAAAAAACCTAAAACTAAATATAAATCCAGTTTTTTGTTTAATTTTTTAAAATTTGCTTTTAAATAAAGCACTACAGATGAGTGAAAAGAGGAAAAAAGACTAACCGGTAAAGTCCAATCCAATCGCCTTTTATTCTAGAGGTTAGCTGAGGTCCTGTTTTCTCAAGTGTTTTCATAAATTCTTCTGGAAGAAATTGTCTTAATTGGGGTGGACTCTAGAAAATAAGACATACTACATTTAGAAATTAGAAATGGATATATATTCACAGAAATTAATTACAGTTAAAGAACTCAAACAGGAATTTATTTGAATATATTCATACCTTCCATGGAGAAATACTTTTCTGCAAAGGCATCAAGCTTGCCACATATCTTTCCTAAAACCAAGAAAAGAAGTTAACCAAAGTTTGGTGCTTCTACCTAGAATGTCTTCAAATATATTTAAATAGTCTTTTTGTAAAGAGATGAGGCTGGCATGGTGGTTCACACCTATAGTCATATCACTTTAGGAAACCAAGGCAGGAGCATCACTTGAGCCCAGGAGTTTAAGAGCAGCCTGGGCAAAATAGTGAGACTGTTTCTACAAAAAATTTAAAACATAGCCAAGCATGGTGGCACACATCTGTAGTCCCAGCTACTCAGGAGGCTGAGATAGGAGGATCACCTGAGCACATGAGACCAGGATTTGGAAGGTGCAATGAGCTATGATCATGCCACTGCACTCCAACCTAGCCAACACAGCAAGACTCTGCCTTTAAAAAAAAAAAGAAAGAAAGAAAGAAAGAGTTTTTCTCCAAGTTTTTCATCATATGCTCTTTCAATGAACAGCAAAGAATTCATCACTCCCCCAAGTCAAATTTGGCTAAATTTGGATTGAATTGGGAAGTCAAATTGAATTGGATAATACAAAGGGCTACATATTTTTAATAATAAGTAACCTTATTGAGTAACTATTAATATATACCAGGATGTTTTCATCATTTTATGTGCCTGATCTTTTCTAATCCTGTCGACCATCCTGTGTGGTAGGTACCAGTATTTTGGGAAAATTAAGGCTTCAAAGAGCTAAGTAGACTGGGTGTGGTAGCTCACACCTGTAATCCTAGCACTTTGGGAGGCCAAGGTGGGAGAAGTGCTTGAGGCCAGAAGTCTGAGAGAAGCCTCAGCAAAGATGAGATATTGTCTCTATAAAAAACAGAAAAATTAACCAGCCATGGGGGCTTGTACCTATAATTCCAGCTACTTGGGAGGCTGAGGCAGGAGGCTTGCTTTTAAGCCCAGCAGTTTGAGGTTGCAGTGAGCTGTGATGACACTACTGCATTGTGGCCTGGGCAACAGAGTGAGACCCTATCTCAAACAAACACAAATAGACAATAAAAGAAACTAACCTTACCAAGGTAACACAGCTTGACTTTAGTCCATGCTTTTGAGCATTACTCAAAATTTATTTACTTAAACAAACAGCTTTAAATAGACCCCAAAAAACTGATAGTCATAGACCAAGAATATTCCATGAAGATTTTCAGGTTTTCCCCATATTATGTTTATAGATAGATTACTTTACATTACTAAGTACACAAATCTTTCTATGATGCAGTCTCCAGACAAGGACTACATCAAGATCCTGCCTGTAGTTTTATATGACACACCACTGCGTTTCTTATTTTTTTTTTTTTTGAGACAGAGCCTCAAGCTGTCCCCCTGGGTAGAGTGCTTTGGCATCACAGCTCACAGCAACCTCCAACTCCTGGGCTCAAGCGAGTCTCCTGCCTCCGCCTCCCAAATAGCTGGGACCACAGGCACCCA
>CAUYQV010039176.1:0-29383 GCA_963574575.1 Galagoides demidoff | reverse complement strand
GAGGCAGGAGACTCGCTTGAGCCCAGGAGTTGGAGGTTGCTCTGAGCTGTGATGTCATGGCACTCTGCCCAGGGGGATAGCTTGAGGCTCCGTCTCAAAGAAAATAATAATAATAATAATTATCTCTGGGAATCTTGAGTGCTAAGATTATTAGTAGGGTTATCAGGGCCTTACTGAGATATACTCTTGGTCAGTGAAGACTGTTTGCTCTGTGACTCTTTCTTTTCTTTTTTATTTTTTGAGCCAGAGACTTAAGCTGTCTCCCAGGATAGAGTGTGGTGGTGTCATAGCTCACATTAACCTCCAACTCTGGCTCAAGGGATCCTTTTGCCTCAGTTTTTCTATTTTTAGTAGAGACGGGCTTGCTTTTTGCTCAGGTTGGTCTCAAACTCAGGAGCTCAAGCAATCCAGAGTGCTAGGATGAGAGGCATGGGCCACCATGCCCACCCTGTGACTCATTTCTTGAAGAAGTGCTCTGTGAAGCTAGGGAGCAAATTCCAGGTAAACATATTTTTGCACTTATCAAAATACTGATTGAGTATTTCAAGATAATAACAGGGAAAACTTTTATTCTAGGACAGTGGTTCTCATTCCTAATTGCATGCTAGGGTTACCCAGGGAGCTTAAAAACATGCCAATGAAAACAAAATCACCTCAGGGTGAGGCCTGGGTATTAATCTAAAAATCTTCTCTGGTGATTCTAATATGTAACCAGTATTAAAAACCACGTTACTGCACGGATTGGCCTGGTTTATCACTATTAGAATAAAGAAGTTAGCAGCACTCACATATGAGTTGAAGAAATGTTCTCTGGTCCTTTCTAACCAAATGATCCCTATTCATTTCCTACCCCTGGCCTGTTCTGGAATGGAACCTTTCTGTGAAAAAGGCAGAAATTGCATTTTAATTTGTATAAGTACCAGTAGGGGTCACTGTGTTCAAAGAAACGTATACATAAAAAGTCGATATTCTATTCAGGAAATTCGAAGCAGTATTTACCAGAATTATTGGGCATGTCCAACAGTAATGCCACTCCAGGGATGGCCTCTGGCCACAATTACTGCTTCAGAGCATCTAAAGCTATATTATTAGGTATGTACATAAATTTATAATTGTTATATCTTGCCAATGTGTTGAGTCATGTTTTCACTCTCGATAGTGCCGTAGAGTCACAGCAACCTCAAACTCTTGAGCACAACCTGCTGAGCAGCTGGGACTACAGGTGCCTGCCATAATGCCTGGCTATTTTTAGAGACAGGGTCTGGCTCTTGCTCAGGCTAGTCTCCAACTCCTGAACTCAAGCAATCCTCCCATGTTGTCCTCCCAAAGTGTTAGGATTAGAGTCGTGAGCCACCACAACCAGCAGTCTAGCAATATTATTGAAAGTCTATTTTGTCTGATACTAGTAGCCAATCCAGCTCTCTTACGATTACTGTTTTTATGGGGTATCTTTTCCATCAGTTTACTTGTAACTTCCGTCTTGGAAGGTAATTTCAGTAGACTGCATATAGTTGTTGGACCTTGCTTTTAAATTGTCAAACTGCCTTTTGGAGTATTTAAACCATCTACATTGAATAGAGTTTTGATATGTTTGGATTTACATTTGCCACTGTGTTGTTTTCCATGTCCGTTCTGAATTGGCCAGGACTATGTGAACAGCTTGGACTCTCTCTGGTCTCTGGTATGCATGTGTGCAGCCTCCAATCAGCCAAAACTCCGCTGCTCTGTGACCTCAGCCTAGCAGAGCTATAGGCCCTCCCTGCTCACACACCATCAAGATCATCACTTATATCGATGATGGCTGCATGGCTGTCACTTGCCGTTCCAAATAAAGCAACTCCCCTACCCCCACCACAGCAGTTTGCTTGTCCTCATGTTCTGTTTTTGTTTGTTTGTTTTGAGACAGAGTCGCATTATGTTGCCCTCAGTAGAGTGCTGTGGTGTCATAGCTCACAGCAACCTCCAACTCTTGGACTTAAGCGATTCTCTTGCCTCAGCCTCCCAGTAGCTGGGACTACAGGTGCCCGCCACAAAGCCCAGCTATTTTTTGGTTGCAGTTGTCATTGTTGTTTGGCAAGCCCAGGCTGGGTTCAAACCTGCCAGCTCTGGTGTATGAGGCTGGCGCCCTACCCACTGAGCAATAGGTGCTGTGCCGTTGTCCTCATGTTCTGTCTTGGCCCCAGCAGAACCTTCGCTGTGACTGAGTTGGAGGAGTGAGGAGAATGGAACATCCTCAGCAAGAACACTACAGATTCCCACTGTTCCTACCAGAGTTTGGCAGTTTTTCAGACATAGACATGTCTCAGATTGGAATGTGCTCCCAGTTTCCAGAGCACCAAAATTACTGTTTTGTCCATTTATTTCAGCATTATAATTCCCTTTGTGAGGAGAGGTTTTGCTGACTTTTGTGCTTGACTCCAGCTGGAAGTGCTGCCCAAAGCATCTGAGACTTTAATTATGATCTGCGTAACTGCATTGGAGAAATTAGACCTTAGAAGGGAAGATAAATGCCTTAATTGGAAAAGGATTTCACTCCTGTCCAAACAATCCAAATAGCCCCCTTGCCAACTGGTGATCCAATTGTTTAAAATGGTTAAGAGTGATACCGGGAACTGGCCAGGGACCAGGCACATGCTGTGTGTCCCTCCCGCCCTCTGCTGGTAGTACTGTATTTTTTTCAAGTTCTACTTTTCATAAGCTACCACTTAATGACACTAAACTTTCTTTAGTATTCCCAGATTAGACTGTCATTGGTCACCGAATGGTCACAAGAATTCAGCCCCCACAGTATGACATTGTAGTCTTTATAGCATTGCTTGTACAAGTATAATATATGTCTTACTTTATAAAATTTTATTTCTTGCTAAGGTCTTTAGTGATTTTATAAGATCCCATAATTATGCTCACATGCTGTCACACTCTGTGTGTCTCATAATTACAGAGGTCTTTTCTCAAGCATAGTTCTTGTGTGTGTGTGTGTCACAAAAAGGATAGATTGGTTGCTGCCCCCCAAAATGAAATGTTCTAAATTTTCCCCTTCCTCAGATTTATGGTTTGACAAATGTAGCCTTTGTGCTTTCTTTTATAAACATAATTAAAAGAGCAGTAATTTATTTCAGCTGCTCCTTCGATGACTCTCCTTACTTGGGATACTGTGGACTCGGCTTATGATAAAAACAACTCTCTCTCTCTTTTTTTTGCAGTTTTTGGTCAGGGCTGGGTTTGAACCCGCCACCTCTGGCATACGGGGCCAGTGCCCTACTCCTTTGAGCCACAGGTGCTACCCATAAAAATAACTCTCTTTTAGAACACAGGAAAAGAAGATATTTGGCTATTAAATGTATTCTCAAAACTAGAGGCTATTACACTGAGAATGAATTGGTAATTGTTATGTTTCCTTGTTGTTTGGACCTGCTGAACCAACAGCTGAAATCACCCCAAAAGCAGTGTCAGGAGAGTTCCCATAAGAACCATATTCTGTCCTGCAATGGTGCTGGTTGAGATTCTAGAGTAAGAAGCATTAACTTGAGGGTGATCAGTCCAAAGCACTTAATAGGGGAACTTACAGAGTGCTGTGGCGTCTTTGTGATGGGCAGCAAGAAAAAAGGTATGTTCGGCTTAGTGCCTGTAGCTCAGCAGCTAGGGTGCCAGCCACATACACCTGAGCTGGCGGGTTCAAATCTGAGCCTGCCAAAACAACAGTGACAACTACAACTAAAAAACAACCAGGCATTGTGGCAGGTGCCTATAGTCCCAGCTACTTGGGAGGCTGAGACAAAAGAATCACTTAAGCCCCAAGAGTTGGAGGTTGCTGTGAGCTGTGACACCACGGCATTCTCCCCAGGGGAACAGCTTGAGACTCTGTCTCAAAAAAAAAAAAGAAAAGAAAAGAAAAAGAAAAAAGGTGTGTTCTACGCAGGAATGTTTGCAGCAAGGGGGTCAGAGCGTGGAGTTTATATGAGAGTTAAAGGAATTTGGCTCAGGGCTGGGGACAGTTTATTGTGGTGCTTTGGGCAACAACCTACATACCTTTAATCAGCACCTGGCAATGTTCAGGCCCCAGCTTGGGTTCCAGCCTGCTGGGAAAAGCTTGCAGTTGGCTGGGTTACAGAATGGTCAAGACATTCTGTGATTTTCAGTCATAAAGTAGAGAGGAACCAGGGGACCATACACTGGTGAATAAGAAAATATTATTTCTCTTTCTTCTTTTTCCTCTGGGGTTTCCTAAATGATTGCTGGCACCTGGAAGATGATAACCCTGCATTGAACAATTAAACTGGTGGATGAGTTGCAGTCAGCTTAGCAATTCATCTCTGAAGCCTCTTAGCTAATGTAACATAGGTAACTTTGGAATGGAGAGACCTGCAGACAGCATCTTACTCACCAGGAAGAAGACAGCTGAGAATGTACAACCTGATGGGCAGCCCAGCGAAGAGCACAGCATTATACATTACCTCTTTTTTTTTGGAAGAGGGCACACTGGTCTGTTGCCTGGGCTAGAGTGCAGTGGTATCATCACAGTTCACTGCAACCTCAAACTCCTGGGCTCAAGCAGTCCTCCTGCCTCAGCCTCCCAAAGTGCTAGGATCATAAGTGTGAGCCACTGCACCAAGCCTTAAATTACCTCTTGACTCACTTAAAAGACCCAGCAGAGGACTGTGTCCATAATAGGGACTCAGTGAATTTACAAATAAACAAAATCTTTGGTTTAGTATTGGTGGCATAGAAAGAGGCAGTACGGAAAGCTCAATAGGCTGCCAGTTAGGTAGCTCACATCTAGGAAAATTTCCTCTAGGGAACCTGTTGGAGAGCAAGTAGAATCCAGAACAGAGCACGCACTTAGTCCACTTCCCAAAGGTACATGCGCGGTAGACTTAAAGATGTAAAAAGGAACTGGAGTCTTCTGAAGAGGCAGATTTTGGTTTTATTTCATGTCTGAAGCATATACTAGTATGAAATATATTTCTTTAAAAATCATCAACCCAAATGCATCACTGATGATTTGATTCTCCAGGAAAAGAAGAGCCTTAGCCTGGTCGGCACAACATGACCTCTGCTCAGTCTCCTTGCACTAACATAGCTCCTGACCTGTGTCCTCCCATGCCTGCTTTCTTACACCTTAGCTGAGCTTTCTCAGTTAACCCCAAAGGCAGAGAATTTAAACATCAGATTCCTTTCAGATGCTTTGATCTTCACTTTGTCATACTAGCTCTAAGACTAAAAGACAGTTCAACTCTGCCTAATGCTTCCTATAACAGTGAATATGAGATGCAAGACTGGGTCTAATAGAGCAAGGCTCAGACTCTGCTTGGCACACCCTTACCCCCTCATGACCCTGGAAATACTCTAGCTGACTGAGGTAGAGGCAACGAAGGGGAATTGAATATTCATGACCTGGACTCAAGTCTTGGCTTAAAAATTTTTTTTTTTTTTTTTTTTTGAGATAGAGTTTTACTATGTCACCCTCAGGTGATTCTCTTGCCTTAGCCTCCCAAGTGGCTGGGACTACAGGCACCCGCCACAATGCCCAGCTATTTTTTGTTGCAGTTGTCATTGTTGGTTAGCTGGCCCAGGTGGGGTTCAAACCCTCCAACGTTGGTGTATATGGCTAGCACTGTAACCACTGTCCTACGGGTGCCGAGCCTAAAAACATTTTTTTTTTAAAGTCTTACTCTATTGCCCAGACAACTATCATCAACCCAGCTAGCTCATAGTAACCTCAAACTCCTGGGTTCAAGTGATCCTCCTGCCTCAGCTTCCTGAGTAGCTGGGACTACAGGTGCCTGCCATGATGCCTAGCTAATTTTTCTATTTTTGGTGGAGACGGGGTCTCAGTCTTGCTCCACTGGTGTCCAACTCCTGAGATCAAGGGATCCCTCCTTGGCCTCCCAGAGTGCTAGCTTATACCAGGTGTGAGCCACTGCATCTGGCCTGGCTGAAGTTTTTATTTATTACCTTGTGGTGGGTCCTTTAACCTCTTTAGGCCTTAGCTTCCTCATTTATCAATCACGTAGTACCTTAGAGGCAGGGAGGTCTGTCTACAGTGCTCACCAAACCTCTGAAAACTCTATAGCACTACATAAGAGTATGGTGGTTTGAAAAAGGAGAATAAAACAGAAAAGGGGCGGTGCCTGTGACTCAAAGGGGTAGGGCGCTGGCCCCATATGCCGGAGGTGGCGGGTTCCAACCCAGCCCTGGCCAAAAAAAAAAAGAAAAGGAATGAGGGTAGTATCAAAGAAAGGAAGGGGAAAGTTGAAAAAGGCAGGGTGGAGAGAGATGGAGCTACCAGTAGCATGAGAGTCCCCGGCACTATTGCTGGGCTAGGGTCAGAGCTTAGTCGATGATGTTGGTGGTTGGGTTCATGTGCCCTCTGAACTAAACAGAGAACAGAGCTAGACATTAGACAGCCTGCAGACATTGCATGGAGCCAATCACTGGGAAAGGAAATCAATGTTCAGACTGATTATCATGACAACTACCATTTGCATGATTCTAATCTATAGGATCACTTGCAAAGCTTTTAAATCTTCACCTCATCTCTGGACAAGAGACAGGCTGTGAGCCCAGCCCGGGGTCAGATCATATCTTCACACCTCAAGCCACCAAAAACTTGAACCAGGTGGTGTGGCTGTACTCTTCACCAGGCCTCAGGAGCACACCAGGGAAGTGGGGCTGTGAAGGAGAAAACAACACAGGTTACACCCTGCCGGCCCAGGCTGCACCATCTCCCATTCCAGGTGTGCTTCTGGACTGGTGTCTAGGCTGGTGCCATGTTTAATATTGGTTTGCAGTGAGATAAAGAACTTGAACTACAATGAAAAGCTATATCACCAAGCACACATCAAAGTAAGATGTGCTTAGGCCAGGCATAGTGGCTTACACCTGTAATCCTAGCACTCTGGGAGGCCGAGGAGGGTGGATTGCCTGAGCTCACGACTTTGAGACCAGACTGAACAAGAGCGAGACCCTGTCTCTAAAAATAGCCAGGCATTGTGATGGGCACCTATAGTCCCAGCTACTTGGGAAGCTGAAGCAAGAGAATCACTTAAGCCCAAGAGTTGGAGGTTGCTGTGAGCTATGACACCATGGCACTCTACTAGGGGCAACAAAGAGAGACTATTTCAAAAAAAAAAAGGGCTTGATGAGGGAAGTAGCATTTTTTTTTTCTTTTTGAGAAAGTTATGCTATCTTCTTTTTTAAATTTTTGAGACAGTGTCACTCTATAGCCCTGGGTAGAGTGCCATGGCATCATAGCTGACAACAACCTCAAATTCCTGGGTGTGACCCATCCTCTTACCTCAGCTTCCCAAGTAGCTGGGACTTCAGGCACTTGCCACAACGCCCAGCTAATTTTTCTATTTTTAGTAGAGATGGGGTTTCATTCTTGCTCAGGCTGGTCTCGAACTCCTGAGCTCAGGCAGCCTACCTGCTTCAGCCTTCCATAGTTCCAGGATTACGTGCCTGGCAGCATGTTCATTTACATTCTGGTGCAAGGTGTGAGCTCATCATGGGCTGGCAGCTGGCACTTTTAGGGATGTTGTTCTAGGTAATAGCTAGAAAAGAAAGTTATAAAAGAAAAAATAGGAAGAAAAAATATGGAGGATCAGCTTAAAAGTGTGGATGCAAAAAATGAGAAGGTTTTGGTAAGGAGAAACATTAAAGGCTTTACAGGCACACATTTGAGTTTTTTCCTAAAAAAAAGTTAACTGGCATGTAAATGTCATGCCAGTAACCTGACTATGGGTTTTCTGTGTTTATCATGACTTGGAGAAGAGAATGAACATGGACTTTTGAATCATATGTGACTTGCATGTCATGACCTCCATCATACAGAATGACCTTGACAACACCAGTCTGACAAGTCAGTCTGTGGCTTTACCTGATTGACTGCATCAGGCCAGTTCTGGGTCTCCAGGCAGAACCCTGAGTGCTTGGGATAGATGGCTCCACCCTTGCCCTTCAGCGTGCCATCCAGGAAGTTGCCCGTGTAAAACTGGACCCCGGGCTGGGTGGTGTACACTTCTAGCACTCGCCCGCTTCCAGCATGATACACTCTGGGGACAAAGACAAACCACATGTGAGTCCAAGCAGAAAAGCTAGGAGGAAATATTTTGCCTTTTTTTTTTTTTTTTGAGACAGAGTCTCAAGCTATTGCCCTTAGTAGAGTGCCATGGTGTCACAACTCATAGCAACCTCAAACTCTTGGGCTTAAGTGATTCTCTTGCCTCAGCCTCCTGAGTAGCGGGGATTACAGGTGCCTACCACAATGCCCAGCTATTTTTTTGTTGTAGTTATCATTGTTGTTTAGCAGGCCCCTGGGCTGGGCTCAAACCCGCCAGCCTTGGTATATGTGGCTGGTGCCCTAGTCACTGAGCTATAGGCACTGAGTCTTACCTTTTTTTTTTTGGAGACTCACTCTATTGTCCAGGCTAGAGTGCCATGGCCTCAGCCTACCTCACAGCAACTCAACCTCCTGGGCTTAAGTAATCCTCCTACTTCAGCCTCCTGAGTAACTGGGATTATAGGTACCTGCCACAATGCCCAGCTAATTTTTCTAAATTTTTCTATTTTTAGTAGAGATGGGATCTCACTTTGCTCAGGCTGGTCTCTGACTCCTGAGCTCAAGCTAATCTCCCACCTCAGCCTTCTTGAGTGCCAGGATTACAGGCGGAGCCACCATGCCTGGCCTGGGGGGAAGCTTTGAGGTGAGAACCAGACCACTGAGCAGGGACAAGATGTAAGGAGCAGAAGATGAGAGACCATGACGGAAAATCTCTGCTGGATCTTTCCGTCTCACTAAGAGGCAGAACATGCCCAAAATATTAAAACGTCCTTACCATGTAATCAACTGCAAGGTTCAGGGAAAAAGGCTTGGGAGGAGAAGGCCAGACTTTGGTTAAGTGGGAGAAGGCAGGAGGGCTTCCTCAGGTGGAGGCACCAGGGAGAGGACAGCACTGGAGCCTTGGTGCTGGGGTTCCAAGGCAGAGAAGGGTTTGGGAATTCTACTTGAAGTCTCTATTAGGGGTTGAACCATTTTCTCTGCTTAATTTAAAATCCATTCATTCTGTTTTGGGCTGGGCGCGGTGGCTCATGCCTGTAATCCTAGCCCTCTGGGAGGCTGAGATGGATGGATTGCTTGAGCTCATGGGTTTGAGACCAGCCTTAGCAAAAATTGAGACCCTGTCTCTACTAAAAGTAGAAAAACTGAGGCAAGAGGATCTCTTGAGCCCAAGAGTTGGAGGTTGCTGTGAGCTGTGACAACACGGCACCCTGTCTAGGGCAACAGTTTGAGACACTGTTTCCAAAAAAAAAAATCAATTCAGGGTGGTGCCTGTGGCTCAAAGGAGTAGGGCGCAAGCCCCATATGCTGGAGGTGGCGGGTTCAAACCCAGCCCTGGCCCCCCCCCAAAAAAATCAATTCATTCTACAGCCATTTACTGACCATTTGCTAGTGCCCAGCATGACATTAGGTGTCCAGGTAGAGGCAGAGAAATTGGCAATTCAGTGAGAAGGAGAGAATATGCACACATATCTATCAAACAAGACTGAAGGTGCTGAGTGCTGCAGGAAAAGCTCAGCCTCCCGCTTGCCATGGGAGCGAGCAGGACATAAATCACAAATTGAGAAAGGTACAAAGGGCCCTGGAAGCACAATGAAGGCAGAGGTGACTTCCTTCCTCCAGACGAGTTAGGGCTTCTAAAGGAAAATGGGCCTTAAAGAACAGGCAAAGGTCACACCTTATTACCTGCACCTGGAATCCCAGCATGGAAGGCTCCTTTGAGCCCAGGAGTTCAAGACCAGTTTTGGCAACATAGCACAGAATGTGGGACTTGGTCTCTGTGCCTTAGTAAATGATATTAATTTGGCTAAAGGAAAAACTCTCTACAAACGCAGGAAGTGAAAAATACCAGACCTTGCACAAAAGTGCTTTTCCTTAGATCTCTTCAGACAGAAATTGTGGTCAAAACCATTGAGGTGGAAGGCTTGCAGGTGTTTTCCAAGCTCCACTGGCTTTCTCAGGTCAAAGGCAGTTCCTTGCACTGGAGCAACTTCTCCTGGTGGGACAAAGCAAAAAACAAATGTGATAAATGCCCAAATCAAAGCTTTCTATATAGCATCCTAAAGACCCACTGGTTCGACCCTCCCAGGCTTCACCTTTGTTTGTAAAAGGGTTGGGAGACTGGATCCTAAGGAAGAGAAGGAATTGTTAGATGCCTTCATTAGAATATGCAAACATTTAGAGTCATTCAAGTGTGAAAGTCATACCTAATTTCCACTAGGTGACCTCATCCTAATCACTCAATCCTTACTGACATTTCTTGCTTCAGTGTTGAAATATCCCCAAACTCATAACCAGGATTAGCAGCCTGCATGGCTAACCAGACACTAAGAGTCCTGAGATTAGTGATTCTTAAACAATTTGAGGCCACTGTTAGGTAAAGGAACACTGGCAACCACCAACTACTTCCCCTGTGAGCCTGTAGACAGACTCAAACTGCAGCAGGAGTTATTAGAACACTGGATCAAAGGAATTAACTGGGACAGGCCAGGGCATCCTGGGATGGAGGATCATGCCACTATGTGCCAACTGAGATTGAATACTTGGAATGAAATCTTTGGGTCTCCAGGAGCGATTCCTGGAAGAATCAGAATCTGGCAAACACTGCTTCTTTCTCGTGTATAAGCTAGATCCCTCAGGCTTCAAGTGCAGTATATTTGGTCTCATCAAGGTGGGCTATCCTGGAGACTCTTGATGTGTTAGGTGGGACATTGCAGTGTGGGGACCCTCAACTCTTAAAAGACAAAACATAAAAGCAACCCGGATAGAACTCCTGGCTTGGTGGTCACCACACAACCAATGCCTAGTTAAGAACAAACCTTCACAGTGAAACTCAAGGGTGTCAGGACCAGAAGTTCTCAGAATTCATCTGGTCCAAGCTAGGCATGTAAAAGAACATAACTTGATATTATTAAATAATAACATGATGTCAATATACTCAATTGTATAATTCTATCAGTATACTATAAGACACACATGTTCATATTTTAAAAGCTCTGAAATCATGTCATGATTTAACTGGCAGAGGTTTTTCTTTCTTCATAGTATGTAAAATAATGGCAAAATGTTATAACTGGTGGCATCTTAGAGTTGGTGAAATACATAAAAATATTGTTTGGCACATCTTCTGTTCTACTAAAACCACTAAACAAGTGATCAGGGCTTTGAGGGTGAAAATGAGGAATTAAGATGATTTTGTGAGTCATTCCAACTAGAGATTCAAGGAAGAGATAATTTCTCAAGACAGTCCTCTCCACACATTTGCCCAGAGGCTATGAGTTTTCTATTCTTCTGGAAACAGAGCTACTTTGCTTTATCACCTCTTATTACCTTCCTAACTTTCAGTTCTGTTCTTCCCTGGATGCTAGGCCTAACCATTTCAAAGAGGGGACAGAAATATTTTGGATTTCGGTCAGTTAAGAAAACCTAGACAAGGCTGGGTGCAGTGGCTCACGCCTGTAATCCTAGCACTCTGGGAGGCTGAGGCAGGTGGATTGCCTGAGCTCAGGAGTTTGAGACCAGCCTGAGCAAGAGCAAGACCCTGTCTCTAAAAAATAGCTGGGTGTTCTGGCAGGCACCTATAGTCCCAGTTACTCGGGAGGCTGAGACAAGAGAATTCACTTGAGCCCAAGAGTTTGAGGTTGCTGTGAGCTGTGACACCAGCTCATAGCAACCTATTGAGGGTGACAGGTAAAAAAAAAAAAAAAAAAAAAAAGCCCAAACAATGTGTAGGCCACAGAGCAAGCCATTCCTTTAAGGCACTGGCCCTTCCTCTGGCTAGAGTATGTTCTCAGAGTGTATCAGTGTCAGAGCAATGGGCAAGAGACCATTCACCCAGTCCCTTTTTGGCTCTATCAACATTTATTAAACATCTACTGTGTGCAGGCACTTTGATAGCCAGCAATACCCTGTAGCTGACTGAGCCACAGGAACTGCCTATGAGCTCCTTATAGTCTAATGGAGAAGCCACACGTAAGCAGCGTGTTACCACAGAGTGTGGAGAGCACTTCAGTAGGGACAGTTGTAAGGAAGAAGAAAGACAGCCCAGTGACTGGGCTAGCCTAGGGGTGGCACACTAGGGAGATTTCATGGGTGAAATCATAGTGGCTGAGCTGAGGCTCACAGTGCGATCTTTATTTTGAGACATAGTCTCACTCTGTTACCCCAGGCCAGAGTGCTGTGAAGTCACAGGTCACAGAAACCTCAAACTCCTGGGCTCAAGTGAGACCGAGCAGTTTAGATGACAAGTGCCTGCCACGACAACCGGCTAGTTTTTTCTATTTTAGTAGAGACAGGGTCTCATTCTTGCTCAGGTTGGTGTGAGCCCCCACGCATGGCTTGGTTCTGCTTTTGTGGGTTTCTAAATGCTAAGAGGAAACACAAATCTATCTGAGCAAAAGGGGACATCATTTTATTAAACTCAGAGCTATTGTTGAAAAATGTAGTTTTTTTGCAATGTGAAGACTGGGGTCCTGAATTTACTAGAGCTTTAGGGTTAGGGGTGTCTAGGACAAAACACCCAAGAGAAACATTGAGGCCCAGGCCAGACCCTCTGGTGTCTGGGTGTCCACTGTTCAACCAGGGGAATTTGGGAAGCACAGAACAAAAAAATCCTTGCTCTTTCAACTAACATCAGCTTTAGGAAAAATTAAGTAACATTCTTTTTGAAAATGTCCTTATAAAACATCTATTATTTCCTTTGCCCTGGTTGTTGTTTTTTTTTGTAGAGATAGAGTCTCACTGTATCACCCTCGGTACACAGCTCAGCAACCTCCAGCTCTTGGGCTTAGGTGATTCTCTTGCCTCAGCCTCCTGAGTAGATGGGACTACAGGTGCTTGCCACAACACCCGGCTATTTTTTTGTTGCAGTTTGGCTGGGGCCAGGTTTGAACCTGCCACCCTCGGTATATGGGCCCCTACCCACTGAACCACAGGTGTTGCCCTGCCCTGGTTCTGGTTTTTTGGTTTTTTTTTTTTTGTTTTGTTTTTGATCAGGGCTGGGTTTGAACCCGCCACCTCTGGTATATGGGGCCGGCACCCTACCCACTGAGCCACAGGCACCACCTTTGTTCTTCTTTTTTAAAAAAATTGTTTTAGACAGGTAATATTTATTTGCATATGCAATCAATTTAAATGGTAACATGAAAAAGTACAAAATACTATATATGAAAGAATTTCCCTCATCTTGGTTCCCCACATGTCTTCCAAAGATACTACAAAGGTATCCAAGGATCAAAATGTACACTCACCCACACACAAATTTAGCAGCCTGCGCCTGCCTTGGTACTTTTTATTTTTAGAGACAGAGTTTCACTTTGTCACCCTGGGTAGAGTGCTATGCTGTCACAGCTCACAGCAACCTCTAACTCCTGGGCTTAGGCAATTCTCTTGCCTCAGCCTCCTGAGTAGCTGGGACTATAGGCACCTGCCACAACGCCCAGCTATTTTAGTTGTTGTTGTTGTTGCAGTTTGGCCAGGGGCCAGGTTCCAACCTGCCACCTTCAGTATATGGGCCTACTGAGCCGCAGGCGCCACCCATCCTGCCTTGGTATTTTTTTTTTTTTTTTTTTTTTTTGAGACATAGCCTCAAGCTGTCACCCTGGGTACAGTGCTGTGACATCACAGCTCACAGCAACCTCCAACTCTAGAGCTGAAGCGATTCTCTTGCCTTAGCCTCCCAAGTAGCTGGGACTACAGGCACCTGCCACAATGCCTGGCTCTTTTTTTTTTTTTTTTTTTGGTTGTAGTTGTCATTGTTTGGTGGGCCCAGGCTGCATTTAAATCCACCAGCTCGGGTGTAGGTGGCTGGCGCCTTAGCCGCTTGAGCCACAGGTGCTGAGCCCCATTCAATATATCTTTCATGTTGTTTCTAAATTTATTCCTAGGTACTTTTGTTGTTGCAGTTTTGGCCAGAGCTGGGTTCAAACCCGCCACCCGCAGTATATAGGGCCGGTGCCCTACTTCCTGAGCCACAGGCACCACCCTATTCCTAGGTATTTTATTAGACAACTCTATATGCATTCCTGTTTTCCTCTATTTTTTCTATGATAATTTTTGTACTTAAAATTCCTTTTGAAGGAATTGCAAATTTATATTTTCCCAGAAAAATACCCAGGTCATCTATATTACTCTCATGTGCATCTTTTATTATTTTTTAAAATGTTGTTTTATGTCTTGAAATCAACCTTTATTGATGTTAAGATTAAAGACTACTTTGGCTTGCATTTTCCTGGTTTGCTTTTTTTCAAATTTAGTTTTTATTAAAAATTCTTATATTGATACATACTAGCTGTACATATTTTCAAGGTACATGTGATAATTTGACATACTCATATAATCAAATCAGTGTAATTAGGATATCCATTACCTTAAATATTTATCTTTTCTTTCTGCTAGGAACATTTGAATTATTCTCTTCTAGCTATTTTGAAATGTATAATCGATTAATGTTAACTATGGTCACCCTACTGTTCTATTGAACACCAAATCTTTTTTTTTTTTTTGAGACAGAGCCTCAGGTTGTCCCCCTGGGTAGAGTGCCGTGGCATAGCTCACAGCAACCTCCAACTCCTGGGCTCAAGCAAGTCTCCTGCCTCCGCCTCCCAAGTAGCTGGGACCACAGGTGCCCACCACAACGCCTGGCTATTTTTTTTTTTTTTGGTTGCAGCCATCATTGTTGTATGTGGCAGGGGCCTTAGCCACTTGAGCCACAGGCGCCGAGCCAAATATTTTTATATATTTATTTTTTAAGACAGAATCTCACTATGTTGCCCTGGGTAGAGTGCTATAGTGTCACAGCTCACAGCAACCTCAAACTCCTGGGCTTAAGTGCTTCTCTTGCCTCAGCCTCCCAAGTAGCTGGGACTACAGGCACCCGCCACAACACCTAGCTATTTTTTGTTGCGTTGTCTTTGTTGTGTAGCTGGCTCGGGCCGGGTTCAAACCCACCACCCTCGGTATATGTGGCTAGCACCGGAACCACTGTGCTACAGGCACCGAGCCCCAAATCTGATTTATTCTGAGTGTGCATTTGTACCCAACTGGTTTGCTTTTGCTTTCTTATATTTTCAACCTTTCTGAGTCACTTGGTTTGTACACAGCATTCAATTAGGTTTTAGTTTGGGTTTCGATCTTGGAGATTTTAAAATAGGCATTTAATGACATTAATATAGCATGTATACATATGTTGTAATTGTTCTTAGTTCTATCATGCCTGATGGTATGCTTTCTGTGTTTATGACTTAATAGTTTTTGCTTAAAATGTTTGTTACTATGTAGTCTCTATTTGCTTGTCTATGAATATGTTTCTGATAATTTAGAAAGCTCAAGTTTCTGTTTCAGTGCTTACATGTCATTGTATTTAGCAAGTCAGTATCATATACTTAAGCCTTCTTTTCTTAGACAAAATCTACTCTGAGCGTCTTTCTCCCCTCTCCTTCTTCCTCTTTGCTACCTGATTTTGGGACGCTTTGTCAACTGAAGGTATTCTAATCAAGGCACTTTGGTTTCCCAGTAGATGGTGCTAGAGACACAACAGAAACAGGCTGCTTTACAACCAATCCTTCAAACACTGATCAGTTCTGGAGAATTAATGGTTGAATTTTTGGGGTCTCTAAAGCCAAGGCCAAATCCTGGCTGGTAATGACCCACCTGAGTGCTTTTGTCCTGTGAAGTTTATGTGGATAAGTCACCTCCCAGACATACTTTTTAAGAGGCAACAATAATTCTTTATGAAACAATTAGATTGGGAAAAAGAAGCAGCTATTCTCATGGGCTCAGGAAGATTTTAGTCTTACCAGCCCATATTCTGAGTGGTAACTTACGCTTTCTTTTCTAATGTTTCACGATGTCCACAATATTTAATTCTTCCTTAAAGCCATACTTGACTCAAAATCTAACCCTTATAACCGTTCTAATATGACTGTAAGTATGACTTTAAGTAGAAGACGTTAAGGAATAAAGAAAGCCATGAAATTTTCAGGAAACAAAGACACAGGGCATATTGAAAGTCTCCTGGATATTGAGCCATCTACAAATTGATGTTTGCTTCAGTTTTTGTCTCTGTAAAAAGAAGCTGCTATTATTTGGAAGGATGGCATAAATAAAATGGCCAAGTTTCAGGACAGCATGACTAACCAGGGCAGAGGCTAGAGAGGGTGAGACTTCAAGGATGACAGAGAAGCCCTGACCTGAAATGAAAAACTTGGCATAATTCTAAAATCAGATTTTTGCTAAATGAAAAGGAAAAGAGAGAGAAGGTGGCTCGAATCCAGGCATCCTCAAACTACAGCCCACGGGCCACATGCAGCCCACTGAGGACATTTATCCGGCCCGCCGGGTGTTTTTGCCACCGCTGCCTGTCCTGCTCAGCAGCCAACTTGTCCCGGGGCCCCGCAGTCCAGCCCTCCAATGGTCTGAGGGGCAGTGAACTGGCCCCCTGTTTAAAAAGTTTGAGGACCCCTGCTCTAATCTATCTTTTCCAGCCTCATGTGTTTACACACACCCCCTCAGGCACTTATTGGGAAGGTACATGGAAAATGTGGATTTGGGTCCTTTCTGTGTGTGCCACTCCCGCCACACTCTGGCAAAGCCCAACTGATCATCTAGAAACACTCTCTAATATAATTTCCTCTGAGAAGGCTTCATAGCTAGAACAATCCCTTTTCTGTTCTTCCCATTATGCTTAGGAACAGACTTTTCTCAAAACACCCATCACATTATGGCATATGGTTCTGATAATGTCAAAGTCACAATAAAATATACAGACAAATCTCTAAATGGAATGTTTTATTTGGGAATCACAGAATTGTAATTTTGGGCTTACACAACAGACCAGCTGGTCTCTGGTATGTCCAAAGAACAAAGAGAAAGTTGAGAGTTTTATTAGAAAGAGAAATGTTACATATTATTTTGAAACAAAGCTCATTGACATTAGCGACACTTTTGGGAGCTGGTAAACTCTGATTGGTAAGTGACCGTGGTAGGTAAAACTAGTCTCACCTCCCCAGGGTAGGCTGTTCAGCAGTTATGTGGTGAAGCTGGTCTTAAGGTTAGTTTTAGGTCTTAAGGCTGTTTTAGCAGCTGGCCTTGCAGAACATTCAGGACTGGAAGAGGCACAAGGTGCCCCAAGTGCTCTTTCTGTCTGGTCTATCAACTCTGAGTTAGCTAGGTATGATAAGAATGACTCAATTCGTATAACCAACTTTCACATACATCAGGCTCTTTGTCTATAAGGAATGTGGGTTCCCAAAAGGCAAGAATTATGCCCTATTTCTCTCTGTCCTCCCCAGCTTGAAGCAGAGCCTTTACTTAAATGAAAAACTGATGAATGGGGCAGCGCCTGTGGCTCAGGGAGTAGGGCGCCAGCCCCATATACTGAGAGTGGTGGGTTTGAACCTGCCCTGGCCTGTAGTCCCAGCTACTCAGGAGGCTGAGGCAAGAAAATAGCCTAAGCCCAGGAGTTGGAGGTTGCTGTGAGCTGTGACACCACAGCACTCTACCAAGGGCGGTAAAGTGAGACTCTGTCTCCTAAAAAGAAAAAAAGAAAAGGCAGAAAAAACACAGGCAACTGCGACAAAGAACAAACGATCTAGAAAGGACCTTAGGAATGACCTCATCCAGTTCGCTTGGTGTGCGGATGAGGAGTCTGACAGCCAGGTAGTTAAGGGACTTGCCTGCGGTGACATATCTCCACGCTGTCAAGGTCTCCAGGCCTCCCCTCAGGCACTTTCTACCTCACTCTGTCCAACTTGGCCACAGGCCCCTTAACCCCCAAATCCTCAGGCATTACTGATGCTTCTCACTAAGAATGTGGAAAACGAACATGCAAGTTTTTCTAACTTTGGTTCATGTGCATATAAGAGTTTGTGCTTTGGTTCTAAGAATAGAGAAGGATGTCAAATTGGCGCTCTCTGCAATGCTGAGTGTACAGAAAATGAAGCGGAAATGGAAAGGGTGCCCTCAGAGAGGATGTCACATCGTCAGGCTTTAGTTTTGAAGCCTGCACATAGCCAGGGTGTGGGCAGGAAAGAGCTGTTTTCTAAAGAGAATTTCTTGTTTTCCTGAAGTCTGGCTGGCTGTGCTGTCAGGTATGGTCACAGTGCGTGGCAGATGGCAGACTTAGAGTCAGCGCCACGGGCAGAGGAGCAGCACGGGCCAGCAGTTCTGTTGTCCCTGACTACAGGCAGCCTCGAGGACCTGATAGAGGTTGTTTCCGTGCCTTTAGAGACCAGAAGCTGCATGGTCGCAGGGAGGGAGGGTAGGTTTAAGAGGGTTTGGGTTTACTGGGAGCATACAAAGGAGCCGGGGGCAGGAGAGTTGAGAGCATGTGCAAAGGGGTGACTGATCTCAGTCAGGGTGAGGAGATGGAGGGGCCGTGGAAGGGGAGTGAGACCAAAGGATTTTACGTTCTTGTTGTGTTGAAGAATTACTGGTGCTGAAAGATAGACATCTTGAATAGTGATGATGGAAGGCGACAGTGACAGGTAATGACAAAGTGAAAGGTATGACCCTGTGACCAGAGTGAGCAGCTGAGAAGGGAAGGACAAGGTCATTGAAGAAAGGATCTCATAAAGCTGAGGGGTGAGGGTATCACTATGTGGAAAAAGAAAAAAGTAAGCATTATAAGAGTGGTGCTGGAGGGTTAGTGATCCAGGAACGAGGAAGTAACTGGGTCTATAGTAACCTCAACAAAGAGAGTTCATATGGTATGGCTCTGAGGACTACGACTGCCTCCTTTCTGCAATGAGACGAAGTGGATCTGATCATTGGAAACAGGACTTTCTATTTTTTTTTTTTTTTTTGAGACAGAGCCTCAAGCTGTCCCCCTGGGTAGAGTGCTGTGGCATCACAGCTCACAGCAACTTCTAACTCCTGGGCTCAAGCAAGTCTCCTGCCTCAGCCTCCCAAGTAGCTGGGACCACAGACACCCACCACAACGCCTGGCTATTTTTTTGGTTGCAGCCATCATTGTTGTTTGGCGGGCCCAGGCTGTATTCGAACCTGCCACCTTGGGTGTATGTGGCTGGCACCTTAACCACTTGAGCCACAGGCACCGAGCCTATTTTTTTTTTAAGAGTACTGTAGAGTACTGTGGCGTCATAGCTCACAGCAATCTCTAGCTCTTGGGCTTAGGTGATTCTCTTGCCTCAGCCTCCTGAGTAGCTGGGACTACAAGTGCCCGCCACACTGCCCAGCTATTTTTTGTTCAAACCCACCACTCTTGGTATATGGGGCCGGCACCCTACTCACTGAGCTGTAGGCACCACCCTGAAAACAGGACTTTCTAACATTCCAGATCTTTTCCTAAAAGATTAAATGTTCCTCTTTCTATTTGCATTCTTGACAGAGTTATAATTACCTGCACCCTGAAAGTGAAGTTAAAACTCACTTTCTTCATGAAATCCATCTGTCTTGACTCATCTCTTATCTCACATAAGGGATTCACACACACATTCTATTATGAGGAATTCGCCCTTTTCCCCACGGCTGCTGTGGCAGATTGCATTTTTCAAAGATGGCCACATCAGTCTAGATCCTATCCCACATGCTCTTACAATGTGATGCAGACTTTCCTTCATGGAGAGGTAGAGCCTGTTTTCTCCCTTGAACTTGAATGGACTGCCTTAACCAAAAGAATGGGGCACAAGTGGTACATGTGCCCTCTGAGACTAGGTGATAAAATACAAAGTGGCTTCAGGCCTCCCCCTACCCCTTAAGACATTCACCCTTGGAACCCAGCCACCATGCTGTGAGTCATTCGGAGAGGCCATGTGTGGGCCATCCTGGCTGACAGCCCCTGCTAGGTCCCCAACCAACAGCCAACATCAACTGCCAGACATGTGAGTGAATGAGCCTTCAGATGATTGTAGCCCCTCCTCTAATCTTTTAGCTGGGGTCCTAGATGTCATGTGCAGAGATAAGACATGCCCTGTGTCCTGAGCAACAGAAATGAGAGTTAATAAATGAAGTCTTGCAGTAATTTGTTACATGGCAGTAGGTCACTAGCATACTGCTAGTGTGCTAAGAGGTGATGTTTCAGGTCTTAGCATTGATTTGACAAGTCCTGAGATGAGGTTCATGCCCCTCACTCCCCCAACCCTGTTTTTTACACAGTCAGAAGTGCCTCTAAGTGATTCTCAAGAACACTAATTCTTGCAATTGAACAAACACAAATTTGTTAGTTCACTAAATTTTGAGCACCTTCTGTGTACCAGATGTTAAACTAACCTCAGAAAGCCTAGAACAGTGGTTCTCAACCTTCCTAATGCCATGACCCTTTAATACAGTTCCTCATGTTGTGGTGACCCCCAACCATAAAATTATTTTCATTGGCAACAAGAAAAACTTTATGGTTGGGGATCACCACAACATGAGGAACTATATTAAAGGGTTGCAGCATTAGGAAGGTTGAGAACCAGTGAACTAGAATCTAGTAGAAGAGACAGACTGAAAAAAAAAAAAAAAACCCAACAATCTACAGGGGAGTGTGACAAATGCAATGAGAATGACATTTCCTAAGTCTCTGATGGAATAAGAGAAGCTGCACTTGACTCAGCCATGTGGGTCAAAAAGGCTCCCCAGAGGTGTGACAGGAGCCTAATCTTGAAGAATAAGTTGGGATTGGCTAACTGGACTGGGCACAGGTACCTTTTACTTAAGTTTTTTGAGCAAAAGACATACGGGTTAGAAGGTAAATTAAATCTTGGGATCTCTTTTTTTTGAGATAGAGTCTCAAGCTGTCACCCTGGGTACAGTGCTGTGGTGTCATAGCTCACAGCAACCTCCAACTCTTGAGCTCAAGCAATCCTCTTGCCTCAGTTTTTCTATTTTTAGTAGAGATGGGGCCTTGCTCTTGCTCAGGCTGATCTCAAACTCCCGAGCTCAAGCAATCCACCCACCTCAGCCTCCTGGAGTGCTAGGATTACAGGCGTGAGCCACTATGCCCGGCCAAGAATAAGGATTCTATGGAATATAATTTGACATCCTGGGAACTCTTGATCAAATAGTGACTACGGTGAAATGTTTTTCTGTGACATCAGAGTATGAACACTCTCTTGGTGTCTTACTGAGAAAATTCACCTGGGGTAAATTTTAATTCAAAGCTTTAAATTTTCGATGATCTGAACTAGTTCTTTTTCTTGCCTACTGGCACTTGTACCTGACTCCCTGAGAAGAGGAGCAAATGGGCACTGTGAAAGTCATTGATTCGCCACATTCATTCATTCTGAGGCCCTTCCTTCCTGAAAGAGCCTCTTTCCAGCCCATCTCACACAATCCAACACACAGAGCAGGAATTCAACCACAGTCCCACCGGATACTCCTTAGCTTGAACACAACTATTTATAATAACAACTAAAAAATATTTAGAGAAAAAGAAAGGAAATCTGACATAGACTTTCTAGAAAATTTGAAGGGTGAGAGGGAAAGAAATTTCATGCAAAAGAAAGATGGTCTTCTGCCCCCACTATGCATTCTTTTTTTTTTTTTTTTTTTGCAGTTTTTGGCCAGGGTCAGGTTTGAACCCACCACCTCTGGTATATGGGGCCGGCGCTGTACGCCTTTCAGCCACAGGCACCGCTCTCACTGTGCATTCTTTTGGTTTTTAAGATTCAGGGGCCTTGGCTTAGCGCCTGTGGCTCAATCGGCTAAGGCGCCAGCCACGTACACCTAAGGTGGCGGGTTCGAATCCTCAGCCCAGGCCCGCCAAACAACAGTGATGGCTGCAACCAAAAAATGGCCAGGCGTTGTGGCGGGCGCCTGTGGTCCCACCCAGCTACTTGGGAGGTGGAGGCAGGAGACTCGCTTGAGCCCCGGAGTTGGAGGTTGCTATGAGCTGTGATGCCATGGCACTCTAGCCAGGGGGATAGCTTGAGGCTCCGTCTCAAAAAAAAAAAAAAAAAGATTCAGGGGCCTCACTACAGGCTGGTCTTGAACTCCTGGCTTTAAGGGATTTACGGGATCACCACACCTGGGCTTATAGGCATGAGCCATCTCACCCAGCTTGGTTTTTAGACAATTTTTTGAGTCATAAATGCCTTTGAGAATATTATAAAAGCTCTCCGTTCAGTAAAATGCATACACACATATAGAATATTTCTGGAACCTCTGAAACCCAGTCCTGTATCTCTGGCTTGAGTCCCTTTTGCATGAAAAATTTATGCTATAATTAATACCTATTCTTTGTGCTAAGGAAGTGTGAGAGTATCATAAAGAAGAGAAAGAGTGTGTGTGTTGTGTACCAGGTAGATGCCAATACAAGCTCCATTTTATAAATGGGGAAATTGAATTCTCCCCAGGGAGAACAAATTATTGGAGAAAATTACTTTCCCACCCATCCCTCAAATTTTCTAGAAAGTCTAGGCCAGATTTCCTTTCTTTTCTTTCTCACACAGGTGAATCGGAAAGGACACTGTCAACCGTGTTTCTTAGAAGTGAGATAATGGCTCAGTGCCCGTAGCACAGTGGTTATGGGGTCAACCACATACTCTGAGGGTAGCGTATTTGAACCCAGCCCAGGTCGGCTAAACAACAATGACAACTACAACAAAATAATAGCCGGGCATTGTGGCAGGTGCCTGTAGTCCCAGCTACTTGGGAGAATCTCTTAAGCCCAAGAGTGTGAGGTTGCTGTGACGCCACGGCAGTCTACTAAGGGCGGCAGAGTGAGACTCTGTCTCCAAAAAAAAAAAAAAAAGAAGCGAGATAATGGACCATATCTCAGTCTGCTTCAAAACTTTTGTAGTGACCTCCATACGTCTTCACAGGTGGTGTGAAGAACTACCTGTGACTGCTTTGCCACAGGGGAGCCAGGCCCCAGAACAATGGTGTGCCTGGAATGTGGGAGCCCCAGGCCACTCAGACTCTTGGCAGACCCACATCCTCTTCCTCTCCTCCAAGACTCACAAGGCTCCCACAGTCTGGGTTCACAGGAAACCTAGAAGACACTGTGGAAAAGATGGGTAACCAAGCATCGTGAAATCACGTTAATCATCCAAGGTCAGATAACAGAACCATGAAAGGAGAAGGGGGGAAATCAGCCCAGCCTTTCTGGTCGGTTGGCACAAAATGGCTTTACATGGGAATTTAGCCTCTATAACTACCATCAGTGCCCCACTCCTTGCCAATCGCCCCCCCCCAAAATAAAACATACAATGTAAATATGAGGCCAGCCCCAGCCCACCTTCTGATGAGACTGCTGCCCCAACCTCCTGCTTCATAGCAAGGCTGGCATCATGATGGCTGCTCAGCCTCTCCGGGTTCAGTTGGAATGCAGAAGGCTTGCATTTTCCCTGCTTGACGAGGTAGGGAGCCTTGAAACCCAGGCATGGCTTCCTTAATCTGTCTGTTGAAATTAATTGTTCATTATCCTTTCTGGGAGGTGTGTTCTGTGGATCCTGCCTTCCATTTGTTACTTGTATCTGGTCCTGCCAGGGGGAGTTTGATTTCACAAATAAATTTGAGTATGGCTGTCTATCTAGGGAAAGATTCTAGAATGGATATCTGAAAGAGAGAAGGAAACATGTTCAGAGGAACTAAATACAAATATCATGCCTGAACACCCCCTGGTCTTCTCTGAGTGGGTTATGAAGCTGGAGGCTCGGGGATCTTCAGGAGACAGACAGCATCTGGGCTTCAGTGAGGAGAATCCGTAGGGAATTGCCAAGTGGCCTCTGACCTTGGGGGTGTTCAATTCACAGGGCACATGTGGGTTATTTTCTTTTCTTTTCTTTCTTTTTTCTCTTTCCCTTCCCCTTCCCTTCCCTCTTTCTTTGATGGAGTCTTACTCTGTTGCTTTAGGTTGATAGCTCACAGTAAACTTCAACTCTTAGGCTCAAGTGATTCTCTCACCTCAGCCTCCCAAGTAGCTGGGACTACAGGTGCCCAACACAACCACTGGCTATTTTTTAGAGATGGGATCTTGCTCTTGCTCAGGCTGGTTTTAAACACCTGCATCAGCCTCCCAGAGTGCTAGGATTACAGGCATAAGCCACAGCTCCCAGCCTGTGTATGTAGATTATTTAAGGACTTTTTTGCTTATCTATGATGTCAGATATCTCAAAAAGCATGTGTGGCTCAAGACAACTCTTATTCTTCTAATGTGTGGCAGAAAAGAAAAAAGGTTGGACATCCTTGTAAAATGCAGATGATACAGATAAAGATACAGAAGGCATTCGTCTCCAACTATGACAGACAGCATGAAGCTAGAAAACAGATACACATGGAATGACAGAATCAGGAACCCAAAACACAGTGCAAAGTAAGGATAAAGTACCAAGATGAAGTTTAGGAGTAACAGGAAAAGGCAGGGTCTTGCACTTATGCCGAGAAACCAAACCATAGCAACCCACCCAACCAAAAGTCACTGACAAGGTTTAGATAGTAACTATAACCCTGGGCACAAAAAATAATCTTGTGAGGTCCCATTTCCTTACTTGTTTTTCTATTTTTGAGACACAGTCTTACTCTGTCACCCTTGGTAGAGTGCCATGGTGTCATAGCTCGTAGCAACTGCAAACTCTTGGGCTCAAGTGATTCTCTCTCTGACGTGGCTGAGTCACAGCATGTGTGAAAATGACTTTAAGGATGATGGCTGGCAGCAAGTTCAATAGGAATCACATAGAGACTGTAATGGGGGGGTGACAGTCTTGGGCTACGTTTTGCAGTGTGGGGATCATGGGAAGAGAGGCTTGAAGATGCACAGAGCAAGATTAGAGGAAAATGACCCAAATGGCCAAACCATGGCAAAAGAAAAATAGCCAAAGGACTTGGCATGTTTTGCCAGAAGAAAGAACTCTTCAGGGGACATAACAGCTGCCAGCTCTGTAGGGATCCAAGGCCCAGAAGTAGGTCAAGAGAGGGTCAGCTCTAGGTAGACAGGTTTCAGCTCAATGTTAGGAAGGCTTTTTTGACATGCTGACCCAGGATGGTAAAGATTGTCCTCTTCCAGGAGGCATTTGAATGCTGGCAGAGTCCAGAGATCTGGGATACAAATACTGGCCAGGCAGGTGGCTGGAGAAGATAAGGCTCTTTCCAAACATGGCATTCCTGGATTATAGGCCCACTGACCCATGTGACAACAACAGAGGGCAGCTGTTCCTTTTGAGGTCACCGCTGTGTCCTTTATTTGTTTCTCTTTCCTTTTTAAATCAAAATTTTAACTTGTCTTATCTATGGAGACTAACTGAGACCAGGTCTTTGCAAGATGACCCATAATGTTTTTTGTTCAGAGAGGCCCAGAGTGGGCAGTGCCATGTGTTGGATGTTGGAAGGAAATACAAGTAGCTAAGGGTAGATGATGAGGACGTAGGTCAAGAGAGGAAATAGGTGCTAAAAAGTGAAAAAGCAACAAAGGTTACTTGAGGTTAGCTGGGCTATTTAAAGCCTGTTAAACAGCTGTTCAAGGCTATTCAGAGGACCATGAGCACATGTATCACCTGGGGGTTTGATAGACAGAGGACCCAGAGGCCACCCAGACCACTAAGTCTGAATCTAGATTTTAACAAGCTCCCCAGGAGATTCATGTGCACCATTAAAGCAGAAAAGCACTGTTGTGGAGATCATCTGAGGGAGACCCAGGCTCAGATGGGCTGCTGCATTTATCTCTGAAAGCAGGAGTGGGGAGGAGTGCTGGGGGGAGTGGGCAGGAACACTGGGGAGATAGGGAGGAATGTTAGGGGGAGTAGGGAAGAGGGCTGGGGGCACTGGAGTCTGGTCTCCATGGGGACAGCCAGCGGTGCTTCCAGCCCAGCTGCTCCAATTGTGTCTGCTTCTTTCTCCAGTCACGTTCAGAACAGCCACATTTGCATAAGGAGGCCTGTGGTAAGGGGCTCGTGGGCACAGGTACTCATCTGATACCTAATTAAGCCATCTTGGTAAATCATCTCTAGAATGCCTGTTATTACTTTAGGAAACAACATAAAGAGAATGATAATTAAAAGTTAACACCCTGGGTGGGAATTTTTACTTCATTCCAGTGGTTGGCAAGTAAAGAACCTTGGGAATTTTTGGTAAGGTAACATTTCTATAAATTTTCATAGATTCACACAACTTCAAAGCTTGTCTCTGCTGCATTTTTTTTTTCTCTTTCCTCTGCCAGTGTTTTAGATTTGTGGCTTTATTCTAGTGCTGGGTTTTTTTTTTTCCTTTCCACTGAGCATTTTCTGATTTTGCTTTGACTTGCCATGGGGGAGGGGACTGCTTCTGGATATGACATGACATCTGAAGCATAAAATGCCAAACCGAGCTGCGGGTCATTTTCAGGTGAAAAGGCAATTTTATGCTTCACAGTTAGGGCGACTTCATTATGGGGTATTTTTTCATCTTAGATCCCTATCAGGATGGCACGCTGGGATTTGCTGACCTGTGCAAAGTTTGCTTTTCAGTCATCCACTGTGTGCGGCCTTCTAGGCCTCCTGTTTTCGTGCACTGACAGAGGGGTGTTCCTGTGAGCCCCGCTCCCTCCTGAGGCT
Organism: Galagoides demidoff; assembly: GCA_963574575.1. Taxonomy (NCBI): domain Eukaryota; kingdom Metazoa; phylum Chordata; class Mammalia; order Primates; family Galagidae; genus Galagoides; species Galagoides demidoff. The sequence goes on along the minus strand of CAUYQV010039176.1, from coordinate 2,854 downwards.
GCCAGGCTTGACGTCCCAGAGTCCTCTATCTGAGGGCCCTCAGCCCTCCACTGCACCCTACCTGGGGCCCACTGTGGAGGGCCTGCCCACCTGGTTAGTGATCGTCACTATCAGCCTTACACCCTGTCCTCCTGCCCCTCCTATCTGACAAATCCCCAACTTTGGATCATCCCACAGACCCCCTTCTCAGTTCCTGACTCTATACCACTGAAAGAAATTAGAGAAAACCCACAGAAGTAGCAACTGAGGCCAGCACAGACATATGGTCTCAATCCCCAACTGGTGCCCTCCCACAACTAACTTGCTAAATCAGCTCCTCTCCCCCTAAAAGAGCCTCCAAATTGACCCTGCAACCCCACCTTGTGGAGGTGCCTTCACGTCCTCTGACAGCTTGTAGAAAGCAGTTTCCACAGCAGTCCCTGAGGCAGCAGCTTTTAGGATGCTGGACAGATTCCCTGGGGCCACTGTGCTCAAGCAAATACATCAGAATCTCTGGGGTTCAGTACTCAAGAAAATTGCCTTAGTTGGGAACAGTCATTGGCCTATACCGCTGACTCTCTCCTTAGTTCCTGGTGCCCCTCAAACAGTCTCAATCTGGCCTCTGCCCTGACCATGGTTAAATGGGGTCGGCAATAACAATGACAATAGCCACGCCTTCCCACGTTGCCTCTGTTTTGCCCACTCTGGGTTGTTGATGCTGTGGCCACTCTAAGACTTCCAGACCCTTTTCTCCTTCTTTGCCTTTTACCCTTGGCCATTTCCCTTGGTACCTTTACTGTGGGCCTTTCTTGTACCTTAAATATTGGTGTTGTTTTCTTAGGTTTCTCTAGGTTTGGTCCTCAGACCACAGATCTATTTAATCTATATTTCCTCCCTGTAAATCCACGTAGCTTGATCTCCAAAGTATACACTGATATATACATGTATCTTAGCTCTCATTATGATATTAGCATCGTACTCATGGGTCTATCTGCTGGCTGGATATCTCCACCTAGATGTCCCACAAGCACCTTAACCTTAAATATTTCTAAATACACAAGTCCTCCCAGCCCCCCATTCCACGCTGGCTCCTCTTCCTCTCTGTTCACCACTCACTGCCTATCTTCCTCCCCACTGGCCTAGAGCTTCCCTAGAAGCCCAGGATCCCCTGGAAATCCTTCTTGCTTCCTCATCTCCCACATTCAATTCAGGCCTCCTAAATATTATAAAACCACCTTCTTTTACCAGATCCTGAGTTTGGGTCTCATCTCTCCCTGGAGTGGAGAGAGATCGGTTGTGGGGGAAATAAGCAGTAGCTATTCCTAGGATATACAGATTGGCTATTACTTGGTTTCATTTTTCTGTTTAGCATAGCTTAGTTTTCTAGCTTCAACCCAAAGAGAGACCTCAAGCCTGAAGCCCCTTTCCAGCTCCCTACTTTGGATCTATAATTAAATTCTGATAGATTGTCTGAGGAAGACTTGTGGAGAGGCAAACAGGGAGCCTGGGCACGTTATGAGCTCTAAATGAGCTCTAAACATCCTATGCCATTACAAAAACCATGAGCAAAATGAATCTATTGTTTCCAGGAAGTGGGGGGGGGGATTTCCAAGGAGAAAGCATGAGTCTTGAAAAAGAGTAGGAGTTTATGCAGCAAAGAAGTAGCTATTGGATGGTTCCTGTAGGCTGGGGGTAGGGGTAGAATGTACAGAAACGGGATGGGGCATAAGTGGGGCACAGGGAGAGATGAGCCTGCGGAGGTAACTGGTGTCTAGCCTGGGCACCACCTAAATGGTTTTTTTAAGCTAGAGATTATCAAAGTAACATGTGCATTTAAATAGATGTCTTTAGTCACTAGATGGAAGACAGATCTTAAGAGAATTTTTTTTTTCAGGTAGAAAGCAATCATCCAGATTATGAATCATTCATTTGCTGATCCCAATTTAAACAGCTCCTAATATAAGCGAGGCGCTGATCTAGACAAGAAAAGATAGTGTGAAGCGGACAGTGATGATGGAGATGGAGTCAGATAATCAATAATACATACTGAGGCGACAGATGGGAGAGACACACAGGAATTAAAGATCAGTAGGATCTGATGACTAATGATGGGGGAGGGTGGAAAGGAGAGATCAAGGATATTGATGGATGCCTGAAACAAATACTATGTCCCATATTTTAGAATTATATAAAGGTTAAAGGAAGTTTTTTTTTCAGCAGGTTGCGAAAGATTAAAACTCAAATGCTAATACATGAAGATCAAAACAGTCTTCATTTGCAACAACTTGGAACCAAGAGACCACTTCAGATTTTATTATTTCTCTGGGGTAGAAATAGAGACCTGCCCTAGGGCAGTAATTATATCATCTACTGAATTGTAGGTTGAACTGCTAGAGGCTGAAATAAAATACAAAAGCCTTGCTGGGCCTCTCTCCACAGCCTTGCGGTAAGCCTTTCTACCAGAATTCTAATTTTGTCAAAATGGAGTTGCTTTCATGTAATTTTAGAATGAGCTTTTAAAAAACTGAGAGCAGCACGAATTGCAAGTGAACACAGATGGGCTGGGGGACCAAAAGAATTAGGTAAATTAAAAAATATATATTAAAAAGAAGAAGAGGGGATTTTACTAATGTGACTGTAAGAGGCAAAAGACTAGTCAAAGCATCCATTTTTGGCTTTCTTTTTTTTTTTTTTTGAGACGGAGCCTCAAGCTATCCCCCTGGGTAGAGTGCCATGGCATCACAGCTCATAGCATGCTCCAACTCCTGGGCTCAAGCGAGTCTCCTGCCTCCGCCTCCCAAGTAGCTGGGACCACAGGCGCCCGCCACAACGCCCAGCCATTTTTTGGTTGCAGCCATCATTGTTGTTTGGCGGG
>CAUYQV010039175.1:0-21800 GCA_963574575.1 Galagoides demidoff | reverse complement strand
GGTAGCTAAGGGAAATAGACTAGCTGACTTGACCTCTAGGCAAGTGGCTGAAAACACAAGCCTAGAACTTCCCCTCCACATACCAGATCTAGGATCTCCAAACTTGCCAGAAGCTCCCGATTATACTGCTGAAGACTTACAATGGATGCACCAGATCCCTATGGTACATGCCCTAGAGCAGTATAAGAGGTGGTGACTCACTTGTGACAAATAAGTTTTACTTCCTGCAAAGTTAGGGCAGGAAGTCTTACAGCAAATGCACTGCTCTACACACCTGGGTTTCAGAAAAATGAAAAACCTACTCAGGCATGCAGGTTTCAAAATACAAGGCCAAAATGCCAAAGTTAATAAAATAGTTGCTTCCTGTGAGGTGTACACCCTCACCAATAGTCAACCACAACCCCAAAACCCAGGGTCACAACAATGTGGGACCAAGCCAGGTGCATACTGGAAGGTTGATTTTACTGAGGTCAAACCAGATAAATATAAATACAAATATTTGTTGGTTTTCATAGATACTTTCTCTGGATAGGTAGAAGCCTTTCTCACCAAACAGGGGACAGTGCAATTTATAGTCAAGAAACTCTTAAAAAGTATAATGCCTATATATAGACTTTCCAATAGTATAAAATCAGACAACAGGCCAGCCTTCATTTCTAAAATAATAGCTAGCCTGGCTGAGGCCATGAGAACAAACTGGAAACTACACTGTGCTTACTGGCCTCAGAGTTCAGGACAGGTAAAAAAAATGAATCGGACCTTAAAAGAAACCCTGACAAAATTAATTTTAGAGACTGGTGGTGACTGGGTGACTCTCCTCCCTTTTGCTTTGTATAGAATAAGAAATTTCCCCTATGTCATAGGAAGACCCCATTTAAAATTATGTATAAAAACCCCCACCCCTAGTTCCCAGCTTACTGAGTCAAGCTGTAAATGACAAACATGATAATAATTTTGCTCTTTCTTTATAATATTATCAAAATATCAGCAAGAAGACTGGAAGAAAATCATCGCCCTGTACAACAGCGAGCCCACACCTGAACCCCACACATTCCAGCCTGGTGACTGAGTGTATGTAAAATGCCAGTGGCACGAGACCCTCCAAATTAGTATTGCAGAACCAAAGAGGTCTGGACTTGTTGTTTCTTCAGCAAGGTGGTCTATGCATCACATTAGGAGAAAAATGCTGTTTTTATGTGGACCACTCAGGTGTTGTAAAAGAATCTATGGCTCCAGTCAGAGGAAGGTTGCAGAAAAGAAAACTATATCAAAAACAGTCACAAAACTGGTTTAAATCATTGTTCAACTAGTCCCCCTGGTTAACAACCTTGATCTCAGCCTAAGTAGGACCCCAGATAATACTCTTGCTGTTACTCACCATAAGGCTATATGTCATCAACAAGCTGCTAAACTTCATCAAAAACCAAGTAAAAGCTGTGCAACTACTAGTGCTCAAAAGCCAGTACCAACCACTGTCCCCTTCAGACCTAGATATAAAACCCATCAAGTCCCAAGATTTGGACTCTTAGACACAAGTCAAGGGGGGAATGAAAGAACAAGACCGATGCCATCTTAAGCTTAAGTTTCAGTTTCCCTGAAGTTAAGTTTTGGGTTCTCAGAAGTCAGGACACAGGCCCATGACACCACCTCAGTGGCCCCTGCCGATCAGAAAGGTGCATGACCTCACGTAGAGGTCATTCCCTTCCCCTCACCCTTAAAAGCCACCCTCCCCTTAGAACAGGGCCTTCAGCTCAATCTCACTGCGCTGAGATACTGGAGGCCCAGGTTCATGAACTTGAATAAACTCTCCTGCTTTTGCATCAGACCCTGGCTCCCTGGTAGTTCTTGGGGACATCATGATATGGGCACAACATAATCTAACATTACATGCTTCTTTCTTGCTGATACTCAGGTTTTAATTAGTCAGCTAAATTAAAAGCACAGCAAAGGTGACTGAATTTTATGACATAAAGTTTTGTCTTCTCAAGGACACATTTTTTCCAAATGGACTTTGTCTTTTCTCAACTAAAACATCTTTGGCCTTGCTTACTAATTTACTTTACAAATCAGCAAAAAATGCAGAAATTATAGTCACACTCTTAATTCATGTAAATATTCTTTTTTTTTTTTTTTTGAGACAGAGCCCTAAGCTATCACCCTGGGTAGAGTACTGTGCTTAAGTGATTCTCTTGCCTCTGCCTCCCAAGTACATAGGTGGGACTACAGATGCCTGCCACATGCCCAGCTAGTTTTTGGTTGCAGCTGTCATTGTTGTTTGGTGGGCCTGGGCTGGATTTGAACCTGCCAGCTCAAGTGTATGTGGTTGGCACCTTAGCCACTTGAGCCACAGGCGCTGAGCCTTATGTAAATATTCTTAACTTTAGAATAATTATAGAGTCAGCTCTTGGAATCCAAGGGGCATTGGTTCCAGGACTTCCCGAGGACACCAAAATCCAAGCATACCCTGATTCTGCAGAGGGCCCTCTGGAACCCACATGTACAAAAAATTGGCCTTCTGTCTGTGCAGGTTTCAAATCCCACAAGTACTGTGCTTCTCACCCTTATTTGGATGTGGATGCAGAACTTGCTGATACAGAAGTCTGGCTTTACTTATTGAAAAATACTTGTGTACTAGTGTACCCTTGCAGTTCAAATCCATGTTGTTCCAAGGCCAACTATAATTATCGGATTCTAACAGCAAAGGATAAAAACAAAATGCCACTTTAATATAGTTTACACACAAAGTGTACTCATACTACTATTTGTCAACAAGAAATCCTCATTTAATTCATTCATTATTTTATTTATTTATTTGAGACATAGCTCATAGCAACCTCAAACTCTTGGGCTCAAGCAATTCTCTTGCCTCAGCCTTCCAAGTAGCTGGAACTACAGGGGTCTGGCACAACACCCAGCTATTTTTAGAGATGGGGGTCTCACTCTTGCTCAGGCTAGTCTCCAACCACTGAGCTCAGGAAATCCACTCGCCTCAGCCTCCCAAAGTGCAGGGATTACAGGTATGAGCCACCACACCCAGCCATCATTAGTGAAGTTGTGAAGTTCTCTTTTTTAATTGGATCTCTTTGTGCTTTGTGTATCAGAGTGATGTTTGCTTCATAGAACATGTTGGGGAAGATTCCTTCCCCAATATTTGTAATTTTTTGGAATAATTTCTGTGGCATGCGTATAAGCTTTTCTTGGAAGGTTTGATAGAATTCCGGTGTGAAGCCATCTGGACCAGGGCATTTGGGGAGGGAGGAGATTTTTTTTTTTTATTGTTTCCTCAATTGCAGTTTTTGAAATCCGTCTGTTCAAGAGATCTATTTCTTCTTGGTTAAGTCTAAGGAAGGGGTATGATTCCAGGGTTTGTTTTTTTTTTTTTTTTTTGCAGTTTTTGGCCCAGGCTAGGTTTGACCCACCACCTCCAGCATCTGGGGTTGGCACCCACTCCTTTGAGCCACAGCCACTGCCCTGATTCCAGGTATTGATCCATTTCCTCCACATTGTCAAGTTTCTGTTTCTTGTAGTACTCAGAGATGATCTTTTGTAGCTCTGTGGCATCTGTTGTTATTCCCCTTCATTGTTTCTGATTGAGGTTATTAGAGCTTTTACTTTTCTATTTCTAGTTAATCTAGTTAAAAGGTTGATTAATTTTATTTCTTTTTTAAAAAACAACTTTTTGTTTCATTAATTTTCTGAAAGATTCATTTTCATTAATCTCTGATTTAATTTCGGTTATTTATTTTCTTCTACTGGGTTTGGGATTAGATTGTTCTCCCCCCGCCCCCAATTCCTTAAGATAGTTCATGAGATTGTTGATGTGCTCTCTTTCTGTTTTTTAAATGTAGGAGTCTAATGTAATAAATTTCCCTCTTAAGACTGCTTTTGCTGTGTTCCATAGGTTTTGGTAATTTGTGTCTTCATTGTTGTTATGTTTGAGGAATTTAACAATTTTCTCTTTCTGGTTAATTTCCATGTCTTTGTGAGGGGATGAACATTTTTTGTTGGAGTTTAGTTCCACTTTTATTTATTTATTTATTTTTTGGTTGGGGCTGGGTTTGAACCCACCACCTCCAGCATATGGGGCCAGTGCCCTACTCCTTTGAGCCACAGGCACCACCCTAGTTCCACCTTTATTACCTTGTGATCTGAGAAGACTCAAGGTATAATTTCTATTCTTTCAATTTTGCTAAAGTTTGATTTGTATCCTAGGATGTGGTCTATTTTGGAGTCTGTACCATGGGCTGATGAGAAAAGTGTTTATTCTCTAACTTTGGGATGGTGTGTTCTGTATATGTCTATTAATCCCATTTGTTCTAGGATCATGTTAAGTTCTTTGTATCTTTGTTTAGTTTCTGTTTAGAGGATCTGTCCAGGTATGTCAGAGGGATGTTAAAGTCCCTGACTATTATGGTGTTATGGGATATCATATTGCTCAGACCCATCAAGGTCCATTTCATAAATCTGGGAGCCTTTGAGTTGTGCATAAATATTTAAAATTGAAATGTCCTCATATGGTTATTCCTTTAAGCAGTATATAGTGTCCATCTTTGTCTTTTTAAACTTTAGTTGTTTTAAATCTGCTTGTATCTGAAAATAAGATCGCAACCCCTCCTTTCTTCTGATTTGCATTTGCTTGCAATACTACTTTACATACCTTAACACTCAGTCTTGATTTGTCTTTCAAAGGTAGGTGTGTCTCCTGGAGACAGCATATGGGTGGCTTGTGCTTTTTTTATCCAGTCTGCCAACCTGTGCCTCTTCAGTGGGGAATTCAATCCATTGAAATTTATTTTGGGAATTATAAGTGTGGTGGAGTTCTATTCATCTTATTTTGTGAAAGTCTATTGTGTAGTTTTATCCTTTGTACCACTGTGGAAGCTAAGTTTTGACTTTTAGCTTCTGGGTATTTACTTTTCTCATGGTCCATTGTGATGGTCAGTGTTGAGAATAGGTCTAAGTATTTCCTGTAGAGCTGGTCTTGTGGTGAATTTCCTCAGTGTTTGTATGTCTGCAAAAGATTTGAATTCTCCATCAATTTTGAAGCTTAGTTTAGTAGGGTACAGAATTCTGATTGAAAATTGTTTTAATAATGATGAAGGTAGATGACCATTTTCTTCTGGCTTTGAAAGTTTCAGTTGAAATGTCTGCTGTCATCCTAATGGCTCTGCCTCTGTAGGTCAGTTAGCATTTATTCTGGGCTGCTTGCACAATTTTTTCTTTCAGCTCGGCACTTGTGGCTCAAGTGGCTAAGGCGCCAGCCACATACACCTAAGGTGGCGGGTTCAAATCCAGCCCAGGCCTGCCAAGTAACAATGATGGCTGCAACCAAAAAAAAATAGCCAGGCATTGTGGCAGGCGTCTGTGGTCCCAGCAACTTGGGAGGCAGAGGCAGGAGACTCACTTGAGCCCAGGAGTTGGAGGTTGCTGTGAGCTATGCCACAGCACTCTACCCAGAGGGACAGCTTGAGGCTCTGTCTCAAAAAAAAAAAAAATTTTTTTTTCTTTCATCTTGACTTTGGACAGATTCATTACAATGTGTCTTGGAGAAGCTCCATTTGAGTTGAGATGACCTGGGGTTTGATATCCATCTGAAAGGATTGTGTTGGGATTTTTAGTAAAACTTGGGAGGTTTTCATTTATAATAGTCTGCAGTAGGCCTTGCATTTCTTTTTTTTTGAGATGGAGCCTCAAGCTATCCCCCTGGGTAGAGTGCCATGGCATCACAGCTCAGAGCAACCTCCAACTCCTGGGCTCAAGCGAGTCTCCTGCCTCCGCCTCCCAAGTAGCTGGGACCACAGGTGCCCGCCACAATGATGCCCGGCCATTTTTTGGTTGCAGCCATCATTGTTGTTTGATGGGCCTGGGCTGGGGATTTGAACCCGCTACCTTAGGTGTACATGGCTGGCGCCTTAGCCGATTGAGCCACAGGCGCCGAGCCGGCCTTCTAGGTTCTTAAATGTAGCCTTATGAGTGAATCTTAATTTCATAGAACAAATATTTTTATTTTCATTAATATACTTCTGTCTGTCTTTTATGTTTTTATTTTATTTTAAAAATGAAGTATTAAAAATACCAAAGAATAAAATAAGTTTCAATGATAATCTTCACAGATTGATTGGCACAATTAAAGCATTAGTAAGCCATAAGAACTAAATTGATGGCTGCTGTGCTCATGATTTAGTTCTAACTCCACCCATCTGATTAGTACCACTATGTAGGAAGCTGGTTGGGGAGAGTTTATGTGGGTCTAGTATGCCAGTCTGTTATCAGATTTGACAGCAGTGCATTGCGTTTTTGTTTGGAGTGGAATTTGTGAATAGCTGCACAGTTCAACAGTATTTTTTAACTCTGTCTGCTTAGCAACGTATCATGTCAAAGAAGACCGAGAGAATGCTGCAGGAAAAAAAATATTTATAATGAGGGCTAAGAATTCCAATATTATTTCTACTAAAGATCAGATGATTTGTTGGATTTGTGATAATGCAATATCAACATTAAAGGAATTGAATGCTCATTAGGATTATAACATTGATAAAGGCCATATATATTTTAAATTGGAGGGAGAGGTACAAAGAGTTGTCTTGCAGAGATTAAAAAATCAAAAGCATAAGGCAAAGACAATTTTTTTAAGACCTGGAAATAATGCTTCTGAAGCAACTTTTAAAGTATCTTACATATCTGGGAAAAGAGGGAAGCCATTCAATGACATAGAAACTGTGAAAGGATGCATTATTGCAAAGGTCGCAGGATACTTACACCTCAATAAGGTTCCAAAGTACAAACCACTGCCTCTTTCAAGGAGAATCATAACTGGTCAGCAACATTAATTAGCCTTCAACTTAATAGCATGATACAATATTTCAGAAGAAAAAAAAATATTATTAAATCACTTTTTTTTTTTCTTTTCAGTTTTTGGCTGGGGCTGGGTTTGAACCCGCCACCTCTGGCATATGGGGTCTGCCACCCTACTCCTTTGAGCCACAGGTGCTGCCCCTATTCAGTCACTTTGGATGAATTACCTGATACTACTGACTCAAGGCAGGTTTTATACTTCTTTTGGGTCGTAACAAAAGATTTTCTCTGCTACAAAGAATGCTTTGTGCACTCTTAGGAACAGAACATGGGAAATAGATATCTTCATCAACTTTCAAGATAAACATGACATTGGGCTAAATTTGGTAAATTTAATGTATACAGAGATGGTGCACCTTGCATGACAGGAAAACATGAAGGGTTTATGGCATAGATAAAAAAAAGTATTCCTAGATCCAGAAGCTCTCGTATCTTTTTCTTATATCTTACATCAATAAAAATCTCTGATATTTTAAGTGACACTTTGCAACAATTTATAAATATTGTTAACTGTGCCAGTTTTGTAATATTCTTTTTTTTTGAAGCAGAGTCTCACTCTGTCACCCAGGTAGAGTGCAGTGGTATCATCATACCTAATAGCAACCTTGAACTCCTGGGCTCAAGCCATCATCCTGCCAGTTTTTTTATTTTTAGTAGAGATGGTGTCTTGCTCTTGCTCAGGCTGGTCTCGAACTCCTGAGCTCAAGCAATCCTCCCACCTTGGTCTCACAGAATGCTAGGATTACAGGTGTGAGCAACCTTGCCCAGAAGTTTTGTAACATTCTAAAGTTGTAGGATGAGGTATTCAGTATGGATTTGCCATATCATTTATGGTGCATTGGCTATTGCAGGGACAGGTATTAGCTAAAATTTTCTTTCTGTGAGTACGGATTATTGAAAGAAGATTTCTACAGGAATGCATCATTTCTGTGTGATATCATGTCAAATCGAAGTGACTTGAATGTTTTTTTGCAAGGTACAACTAAGTCTTCATATGATATTTGGCAAAAAAATCTAAGCATTTTGGGGAAAAAAGCTCTCTTTTTTCAAAACACTTCTTCGAAAGGAAATTTTGGATGAATGTTTCCCCCAGTTACCAGTAGTCATTGGTGAGCAAGATGATGTATGAGAATTGCTTAAAGAGTATGCACTTGTTATAGACCTATTAATTAGAGAATACAACGAAAGGTTTGCTGACTTTGAGAAATGTAACATCACATTCAAATTAGCATTTCAGCCTCACCTAGTTGACACCACCAGTGCACCTAAAGAACTGCCCCTGGAATTGATTCACCTTTTAGTACATGACAGTTTAGTCATTGTTTGATGCTAAGGAAGATCCAGTTGAAATAAGGAAAAATGTAGAGCACCCTTATCTTTGGCAACATGCCCCAAAATGCTTTTTTGCTTTACAACCACTTTCACTGTGAATTTACATCCTCCTACCTCACCTAAATCAAAGTGCCCTTACGGTCACAAATGACTGATACCCATCTAGAGGATTAACTGAACCTCTGAATCTCCATGCTGCAACCAGATATTCAAATATTTCCCAACAAAAGGCAGACATGGCAAAGTCATGACTAAAATGTTAGTTAACTTTAAAATTAACAAATAGTTTTCATTTTTTTAATTATTAATTTATGTTTTTATAAAATAATGTACATTTTTACATATATATAATTGAAGTTTCTTGAATGTGGCCTTATTTGATAAAATAATTTGGGAATTAATGAGGCCTTCCAACATGAAAAGCTTCCCACCCCTGCTCTAGATGAATGTATGTTGCTGTTAGGTACTATATTTCATACTTATATTATGTAAGAATATTTAAAATAGGAATACTATATGTAAGAATAATTTAGATTAAATCTACATAATTCTAAAAATTGAAAGTGAAGTTTGTATGATGCTTAAAAAGGCATTTAGGGATTACTGTTTTTGTAAAGGTGTTGTCATTTCCTGCAAATTAACATAAAACATATATGCGTGCTATATATATTTATTTTCAAGATTGTTAATATTGGACATGTTGAGGTTTACATAGTTTTCCCTGAAAATAATCTCAATGCTAATGATAGAAACATACATTGTTTGCAGTGAACTTTTAAAAATGAATCTTTGTTTGTGGTTTTAGTTTGTAAAGATCTGCATAAACGTGCAAAAGTGATCAGAAACTATAAACTCATTGTTTTTTCTTTGTTGAATTCAGGGATATGTAATTTCTTGTAAAAATTTGAATAGAGAAACTAAATTTTCTGACATGAGTTTTCTGATCATGTGTATTTAGTAGGTAAAGCTTTATTATTTCATTTGTCTTAGATGATTCGAGAATGTTGATCATTAGTTGAGTTTTTTATTCTGCAATCTAAAGAGTTACAGCAATGTTTTAGGACCCTACAAAAATGTACAATTGACTATACTGAATCAATTGCCATTTGATGGTTTTCCTCTTTGTTATGTTACTTTAACAGTTATGTCTCCAAAGTGAAGGATCTTTTAGATGTTATGCATTTATACAGCCAGTCACTAGACTTTAAGTTCACATGTCTATTAAGATATATGTGGTTATCTTGAACATGTGAAATTGTTTGGATTCCCCCCCCAAATTTCTTTATATTTTATGTATTAATTTTATTAGAATGTAGAGGAAAAGCATACTTAAACTTTGACATTTGTTTTACAAACTGTTTAACAGATTATTAGTAATAATCAAAGTAGATGTTATAAATGTGCTAGGTACCTTCTGTTTATCTTTCCATAACCACGCTGTCCCCTCCCCTACCCTGTGTGTGTCTGGGAGGCTCTCAGCTGTAACTATCATCCACCTCTACCCTTTGGCTTCTGGTTGAGGTAGACTGATGGGAGACACCTAGAGAAGAGCAGAGGATAAGGGGAGCCTGATTCCTCTGGTGATTCCTCCCTAGTGTTACTTTGAATCGGCAGCTTTCCTCTCTTAAAGGCCATTTCTTCTTTCCAGAGGCATTTTGTATGAATCACCCTCTAGATTCTGGTAAACACTTCTTTTACCCTTTAGGCTTAGGTATGGTAATGTCTGTTGTTATTGCTCTATCCCTAGGAGCTATACATTGTCTCCTGTTGTATATCCTCTCTTACATTCTACTTCTTTGTAAATAATTTCTTAACCCTTTTATTTCTAGTGGTTTTGGCAAATAATCATCTTTTTAAAGTTGGTTTCCTAGTCTCCCAGTCGTTTCTCAGTGTAAATGAGCATTACACTGTCAGCTTCTGACCTGTAGCAGTGGGTCGTTATATTTAAATGTAAGGTTGCGCATATTTCCGCCTTTTTTATAGTTTGGCATGGAATATAATACATATAATGCTTCTACTTCTTGGCATTCAAAGGGTTAAATAAACTATTCTCAAATTACTCAGTTTGAGTGTAACACCTTATTTTTTGGCCAGGACTGACTACTTCCTGTTTTCTTGGAATGGCTTACCACTATTTTCTTTATTAGAGTATCACAAGAGTCTCTGTTGCTGAAGTCTGCCATCAATAAGTTGTTTGATTCAGGCAGCGTGCACTCACTCTCTGCTCATTTCATTTGCAAATGGGAATAGTAATAATTCCTACCTCATTGGAATATTATGAGGGTTAATGAACGTTTATACATAAAGTGGTCAGAATAGTGTCTGGCATAGTTAATACTCTAAATTATAGTTTGGTTATTATTTTTATTATTGAAACATAAGGGATGAAGTAGAGAACAAGTAGTATGGTTGGGGGTGGCGGGGGAGAGAGAAAATAAGAACATAAGCGGGTGTGCACATGTGAAGACTGGAGTAGTTATGTTTAAAGAATAGAGTATTTGCATTTAAAATTTCAGAGTTAGAACATGTTGAGCTTAGGAAAAGGTCCTGCAGCTGACTGTGAGAGGTGAAGGTCACTGGATTTGACATGGACATATTGTCGAAGTATGAGAGGTTTGTACTTATAAATAAAACAAGTGCGAATGTAACATCTACACATGTAGATTGACAGAGGTGTGTTGTATTGACCACTTAAAAATGACAAAAGGCCTAGCTGAATGTGACTTGATATTCTGAAATGGAGAGCTTTTGGTAAAATTTCTCTTGCTTTAAGTAATAATTGCATTCCTAGAAAATTTGGTATATACTCAATACTTGGAAAAGTGCTGTGTGATATGAAAAATGACTTTTGGTTTTAAGCTTATATAATTGTTTCTGCCCCATCTCTTCCTTCACAAATAAACATCATAAGGAATGCAGAATTTGGTTCAGTTGATTATGTAGCACTGTGCTGTGCATTTGTGCAGTGCAAGGTACCCGGCATCTCTATACCTCACCCAGTAAATACTTGGGGCATCCTCCAATTCTTTTATTAAGGCCTAAACACATTTTCATAATATCTCCATTGAGCACTTCTGGTTGAGAGGAAAGAAGGCATGAAATAGTATGTGAATTAGGTAGATCCAAAGAGAAAGGTTCTTCTCTTTTGCATAAGGAACAAGTATAATAGAGATGTGAGGCAAGAAATCACTTGGCAACCAAATTTCAGGTAGAATTGTGATATAAAAATTGCAGTGGTGCAAGGTAGTAAAATTTTCTTACCGTCGCAGCCTCCTGCTCACATTAACTCCTTTTCTCAAGCCACTCCTAGCCCGGGTGTCCCTGGTAGCCTGGTTATATTAACACAGGTGGCCCAAGAGAGAATTTTTGATATATTTGGTAAAGAGTTTAATCTCAGCGTAATTTCTCTTTTAACTATATTAGTATTTTCCTTCCTAAGTTCAAGTATTTCATTTTGATCCAAAACAGATGCAAATACCTATCTTTCCCATGTCAATGTTTATTTCTTTATTTTTTCTTGCCATAGGTAAATGTCTTGCATAAAAATGTAATCATTGACTTTCTTTGTTTGCTTGTGAACATATCCAATTGTACTAAAATGTATTGGAATCAGTAAAGATGATCGCTGAAGTTTCATCTTTTGGTTAAACTGACAAACTTTTAATTGAGTCACCATTAGCCAACTTTAATAGTTTTTTCTGTTTGGAGGATTATCTCATTTACACCAGTTCAGTTTTGGTGATTCTAATTAATCAAAAGTATTGTTTTCAAAAGATTAATGTTATACAGCCTAGTGATGCAGAGCTTATTTTAAATTAGGTGACTTTTATAATAAGGCACTTTTTTTTACTTTAAATAAAAATTTAGGATAATAAAAAATGATTATTTGCTTAGGGAATTAAATGAGGTCTGATAAGGTTTTCAGCTTCATTAGTGAAGTACAACCTATAGTGAAGATTAGAAGTAGTTCCTGAAGTATGCATGCCCTATGAAATATATTTCTAGTTTTAGTCCATTTCCTAAGGGATATATCCATGCCATGGAAGTGACTGTGATTACCATTAATTGTTATTCTTTTTGAGTCTCTCTGCAGAGATGCCAGAACTGTAAAAATGAAACTTCTTTTTTGCCTTGTAAAGGTCATAGCCACAGACATGATCTTAAAATTGAACGCTATGATGTTCACATAAGAGATTTAAATGGTACTTCATATTGATTATATGCATGGGTGCCATCTCTTTATTAAGTTACATTTATTCTACAAAAAAATATATTATTCCAACTAGTAAAGGTGATATAAAATATATATATATAGTTTATGTGAAAAAATTAGATATGTCATAAAATCCAATTTGTTCTTTTTCTTTAAACTTAACATTATGCATTGCTTAGTCTATATTTTAAACTGGTAGAAAATAATTTGATCTCTAAGACTTTTTCTTATAGTCTTGAAAATCAAGAAATTAAATGAATTAGTTAATTTCAGTTGCTTCCCTTCCTTCCCTCAGAAGTGGGGTTTGCTATCTTGCCTAGGCTGGAGTGCTGTGTTGTAGTCAGGTGGGTCACCGCAGCCTTAAACTCCTGTGCTTAAGCAATCCTTCTGCCTCAGCCTCCCAGTGTTCTGGGATTATAGGTGTGCAGTGTGTCCACTCTCTGCTGCTTTTAACTTTATCTTGGTGGGAGGTTCATAAAGTTCAGTTGAGTCTACTGTTCACCCTAAAGTGATTTTTCCAATCATCCTTTCAAAATTCATTTTGGTATAATGTGTGGAGCATTAGAGGAAAACTTATTTCATCTTCTTTGATACACAACATAGTAATTTGTTGTTTTCTCTGTTTTTACCACTATAGACAGGTTCTTGAAAAGTTTTGTGAAGATTAAATTTTAAAATCTTCTTTTTTTCCACTGAATCTATAATATTACTATGTTTTATTTATGCTTATTCCAAAAATTAATGAGCTTGATTTGACTAAAAAGAAGGTACACTTTTGATTTTATTTTTTATCTCCTTAGATCTGGAAGTCCTCAAACGTATCTATAATGATACATAATAGATAAAGAATTTAATAATAGTTTCTAAGTCTTACAAGATAAAAATCATAATTGGTAATATTTGTTAAAATATATCATAAGGAACAAAACCCTAATTGGAGGTCTTGCTTAGTAATCATCTGATTTAACAAAAAGACAAAGGTAAGATGGTCAGGTATGATAATTTTGTAAATCTTTCTTTATGAATATTTAGGGAACTTAAAAATGTCTCTTGGAAATCATGGTTGAAGGAGTCAAGGCAGGTGTAGAATGCTTTAAAGGCAATGTTTTTAACTAAACTGACAGGAAATAGGATGCCTTGAGGATGAGACTTGTGACTTATGTTAAGTATAAGGCTTTGGGGCCATTTTAGTTTTAATATAGTCACTTTACTCTTGGTCCTGATATTTAATCTGTTGGGGGAAGATCTATTGTGGGGCATGGAGCAGGGAGAGACATCTTAACCCCCTATATAGTAGCCACTTTATAAGATGGCTTCCATTGATCCTCACTGCCTGTATTCATGCTCTTATGTAGTGTCTTCCTGAGTTGAATTGGCTTGACCAGTGTAACAATGAGGTACTTCAGAAAGGATGATGTGTGACGTCTGAGGCTTAATCATAAAAGAAATTATGGCTTATTTTATGCTATCTCTTGAATTCCTCGTTCTGGTGACTCTAGCTACCATGTTATTAGGATGCATAAGCATCTCATAGAGAGGCTTATATAGAAGCCCCTTCCAGCAGTCAGCACCGGTGGGTGAGCCATCTCTGAGGCAGATTCTCCAGCTTCACATAGACCTGTAGATGAATGTAGCCCAACCCTGGCTGCAACCTTGTGGGAGACTCTTAAGTTAGACTCATCTGGTTAATTCATTACTTCTGAATTCTGATCCATAGAAACTGTGAGATAAGAAGTATTAATTGTTTTAAGTCTCTAAATTTCAGGGCAATTTATTATGCAGCACAGGAGAGTAACATATACACATACAAATAAAAGCAAAGTCTTAACTGTGATGACTATCCTAAAGGAAAGTATGCACTACTTTGAGAGTTACTGACAGACTTCTGATTTAGTGTGAGAGTTTGGGAAAGCCTTATGTGCTTAGATCCAAAGATCAGGAAAGAGCATTTCTGACAGAGCAGTATGTGAATTGCCCTGTGCTGGGGAGAAGCAGGGCACTTTAGAGAAACCAAATGTCAAGAGACAAAATTACAACAAATTCAGTTTAAAGCTCTTAATTGGCTTTATTTGAAATTCTAGAATTAGGCAATACTTTATACTATAGTATAGAATGTGTATTCCAATATACTAAACAGAGAAGATTGGTTTATAGACAGAACAGAGCTGAAGAAAGCATAAATAAAGAATAAACAGTGGATTGGTCATTTCAGAGTTACTGTCCATGTAAGGTGGGAAGAGGGAGTCGGAACAATAGGAAAATAACTGACTAACCTCAGATTCAAGTTACTTTTAAGGTAAAGTTTAAAGGCAGAGGGAATTTTTATCATGCCTACTGAAGCTAGCTTATCTTAGAAATTGGCTATTGGCTCCCTTGATTTTTCAGAATTTCAATTAACTTGGTTTCAGTTTGGTGACCTGGAACTTTAGCATGAGTGACTTCATTTTGGTTTTTAGTCTGTTTGGACCTACTGCGGGAACTTAGTCTAAAACAGTGGCCTCTTATGGTTGTTAGTAACACAACAGAAGAGCAGCATGGCTAAGTGGAGATAGCAAGGAAGAGATGGAAAAAGACGAAGATAGATCAGAAAATGCTAGGCGTGGGGCCTTACTAAGAATTTTGGTCTTTATTTTAAAAGAGTGGGAATTCATTGAGAAGTTTTGAATAGATGAGATAGGTATTTTGTAAAGAACATTCTGATTGCCTTGTGGAAGCTAGATTAGAGGTGGTGGGCTGGGAGTGAGTGGGTTGTGTAAGAGTGGATGAAAGGAGACCAGTCATAAAGCAATTGTGTTTATTGAAATAGATGATGATAGTTTGAACTGGAGTGGTAGCAGTTTCAATGGAGGGGTGGGCAGATTTGAGAGTTTTTGAATGTAAAGTAAATAAAATACAGTGGGGATTTAGATAAGTGAGGTGAAGAGAGAAGGAGCAGTTAAGGTAGGGGTTTTGCCTTGTCATAGGATAGATTATAACTGTGGGTTTTTTTTTTTTTTTTTGTGTGTGTGTGTGTGTGTGGAAAATTTTCTATTTTGTTTTGGGCATTTTTTAGGTACTTTTCAGATAGCCAAAAAGGCGTTTAAAGAGCCAGTTAAATACGGTGTTCAGGAGGTCAAAGGAAAGGTCTTATCATGAGAGAGAAATTTGTCAGATTTAATTCTTATTAAGTCATAACCCATATGTACAGTCCTTGAGGAGTCTTATGGCCAGAAGACTTATGGCCAAAAGAATGTGGTCTATTAAAACTTTTTTTAAAAAAAATAATGCAAGTCCTTTATACGTTTCTCAAAACCATGAAGGGGACTCTTAATTCTCTTTCTTATCCTGTGTCTTCATCAAATGCAGCTATTTTTCCATCCTTTTCCCCAAAACTTACAAAGAAGCTGCCCCTCTACTTTCATCTCTGTTAGCTTTTATTCTGATTCATCCTTTTATCTTTTGTTCTTTGCTTATTTTTTAAGGTGACGTTAACTGTTCCTATTTTGACAACATAGGGCCTTCCTTGTAGTGCAAGATAGGCAAAGAAACTGGGAGCACAAAAGCCAGATGTTCTTGTCATGCTGAGGGAAAGAAAAGTTGGGGAACACTTCTGGGAATAGTGACACATTCATAATTTTTATCATGTAACTGAATTATCAGCATGTAAGTAAAAACTGAAGCTGTGAGCCTAGTTGAATTTTACCTTGGCATTGAATTGAGTAGATGAAAGGATGTCCTGATCCTTGAGTAGCTCCATCATTTGATGACTGGGTTAAGGAAAAGGAGCCTAGAGGAGACTGGTTAGGGTCTCTGTTGGCTTCTGACTGGAATTTCTGAGCTAACTTCTGCTTCAGGCCTCAGTTTAGACATTGGTTTCTTTGGATATCGTCTTTTGACATTTCATTTCCTGGTTAGGTTCTTCCCCAGCATGCACTGATACTCTATTATCATATAATTACTGTAATTATTTATTTAATTGCATGTGGTCCCCAATAGACTGCAACCTCTGGGAGGGAGGGAGACAAGTTTGCCGTTGTATCCCCAGTAAGTATTGTCTTATCTTTTATGTAATAGGAGAAATAAACACCTGTTTAATTAAGGCAGGCAGGTATTCTCATTGGGCTCATTAGATTTCATATGTGTATATCAACAACATTCCTACTTAGCTTCCTGTCAGAATGTATAGATCTGCTCTTTAGCAAACAATAGAAACAAGCTGTCCTTTAGGTTCTTGTCTTAGATTATGACTTTGAACTCTGTTACTTAATATCAATAAAAGGTTTGGGGGAAATAAAATTTATGAAGGACTGCAGTGAACTTGGACCATATCATTTTCACACTCCTAGAATTGCTTTTAGTGAATCATGCTTCACTGTTATTCTACAGTTTATACTGAGGAATATTGGAAGTAATGCAACTTTAAATTCATTATTGTGTTTACTGTAGGGATGGAGGAGGAAGCAGTAATTTACTGTCTTATTAGTTTGTAAGGATTGATAGGAATGTTTTTTTCAAGGTGCAGTAGTAGGACGCTTATTTTGAATGTCTATGGTTTATAGATCTATGCCTGTGTGTTTAGTTTTTGTGGATATAGGGAGGGATGCAGCTGCTCACGTTTGTCTCGTGGCTTCAGGGAAACACAGAGGTGAATTTTGTGGCTGCTTTTATCAAAGGATATAGGTATTTTATGTCTTATATTTTGAGTAATAGTCATATCACTGACTTTAATTGTACTTTTTTGGGACACATTTTATTAATATAGGAGTCTGATCACATATGGTTCAAGAATATTCAAATAATGAATCAGATATATTCAGATGTTAAAGATTTGTTGGCCAACAGTATAGTTACTGATGGCATGCTTGCCTTTAATCAGTCCAGCATAAAGCTTTATCTATACCTCAGTGGTCACGGAACAATTCAGCAAAGCTTTCTTAACTATGAGCTATTTGAAGTTACCAGTTTGAGCACTATTGACTTATTTTTTTCAGGCTCTGACTGGCTGTCAGGATCTCATCAGCGGTTGAGGGGACTACCTCAGCTTTGGCATTAATACCAAAATATGGCCAGCTGAGGCTTTGAGTAAGTCATGGCAACATTCATCATTGCTGGGACTTTTTCCGGAGGTTATGGAAAAATTTGGCATGATTCTAGGGTGCAAAGTTTGTTGCCCCATATGGCCAGCTAATTATACTTTTAAGATTTCTTCTGTCTTTTTTGCTACCTTCTTCTCTTCCCCATCTCTATTTCTTTACGGTTTGCTTCGTGTGCTAATTTGTCTTTGTACATTATCTCAATTTTTTAAAAAATATTAAGGCATTAGAAAATTACATGTATATGTCTATAACATAAAGGATCTTTTATTGGTGATTTGTTTGAGAACTGACTTGACGCTAACATTGACTTCTCTTACTGGATCCCTAGGCTCTTCCAAGTTATTGTGACTGGCTGTGGCCTGTGCAAAACTATGTCTGTACATTCTATTTTCTGAATAAAGGGTCTTTGTTTTCCCTGCAGGGAGTAGTCTTTTGTTCTTTTGTCATTCTCTATCCATTCTCCCAGCCCCCAAATTTTTCAAAACTGTTTAAAAAATAATTGCTTCTGTTGTAGCTCTATGATTTAAGAACCATTTGAGTTAGGTAGAGGTATGTTTTTTTAGGAGACTGAATTAGGTGGAAGTAAACTGTATAATAAAGACAAGGAAACCTAGTTATTGTCCTGTTTTTATATTGTGTAGTTTTTTAAGAATTTTAAATATTTAAGATTTTTTGAGAATCATTTAGATTAATTCTAGAAAAATCAATAATCTTGGATTATACATAGGATAGACTAAATCTGATAAAATGTAAGAAAGTTTTTAATGAGATAAATGTATGATATTTAGGCTTTTGTTCCTGAGTGAATTTTTCTTTCCACTATTATATTAAGGAGTTAGGAAATAGGGGCTATTTAAATATTATACATCGAGTAGGTGAAGTTAATTGAACACTTTAATGTTGGTTATATTACAGTTTAGAAAAAACTAGGGTTTTTTTTTTATAGATGCATTTGAAAAGCTGTTTTCAAAGCAATGTATTTTTATTGTTTTGTTAACAAGTCAAACTTTTCAAGTTATTTCTGACTATTAAACCTTTCTGGAAAGTTGTTCCATCTTCTTCCGGTCATCTAAATTTATCACAGGGCTTTAACTAAGAAGGTTGGTGAACCTTCTTTTCCTTTTGATCTTGCATCCTGGCGGGTGCTTGGATATTTCTTGTGTAAGAAAAGTTTTGGTGGATGAGTCAGTGGACTGAGTCATAGGCAGCATGAAGCCTCTAGTGTTCTATACTAACTAATTGGAAACAGTTTCAAAATTAATTAAGGCACAGTTGTCAGCTCAGTGTTACTGATTGACATCCCACCAAAGTATTTTGTCTTTTGGCAACTTGCTTAATTGTTCTTTGGTATTTAGGTTTTTGTTTTGATTTATGCATTTTTAAAAATCTGTTGAATAGACCAATAGTTACCATGTTGATTTTTTTTTTAGAGCCCTGTATGAACCCTGTGTCATTTGTGTTTAATTTCTTTCTTGATGCCCTTTTTCTCTCAAAAAATATTCAGCACATTTTTTTTAAATCTTGCTAGTTTATCAGTCTGTGAGAGGAACCTTTTATGCTCTATAGAACCTAGTTCACAAATAATAGTATATTGATTTGTGAAATAAGAGCCTACCCTCCAACTAAACACTGTGTGTTTTCTTTAATAAAAATAAAATTAAATGGCTTGCTTGGATTCTCCTTTGCGTTGAATTAATTTGACCTTAATATAGTCATTAAAAATGACATGTTTTGAAAGAGTCTATTTCTTCATTGGGTTCATATTTGTTTGAAAGAAAGTATTTCATTTATATAAAGGGTTTTTCAAGGGAGGCTTGATTAGATATTCTTCATGTTTGCAGAAGAATAAACAAGAGGAAATCAAGACCAGGACCAGGAAGGTATTTTGGCAGAAGAGAGCAAGTATGCTTTGGCAAGATGATAAAGTGCTTGGGTGAATTACTGAGGAAAATAAGAGAAGAGAACTCCCATATTGTGTGCCTACCAGATTTGAGGCACTTCACATACATTATTTCTTCAGATCCTCCCAACCTCTCTGTGGAAGCCTAGCGATTTAATAACTTACTCAAAGTCCTCAACAATGTCTGTATAATCAACACCTTAGGCAATTTATGGCAGCACTTAAGTGTGCTGTCTAGTGCTACCTTCAGGCATTATGTGAAAGGAAAATTCAGGAAAAGCATTTGATGTAGTTATAAAAATTGGCAGTCTATAGGGTAATGAAGGGATTGCACATCTTTTAGTCACTCCTCTAAAATATTACTCTTGAAGTCACTGATTGAAATTGAGACGTATTAATGATAGATATGTTATATTTTTTTTGACAGCATCTTTCCTTCATGCTATGTAAAATTAATGCTTCATCTTACAATTAGAGTCATCTTAGATTTGGTAGAATACAGTATATGATTCTTTTTCACTCCTTAGGAATGTTTAGGAACAAAGACAGCCATTTGACCTATTGGGGTCTTTTTTTGTGTTTCATTATCCCATAAGTTTTAAAGAGATGATCTTTAAAAAAATTCTACGGTTACATATGTTTTAGAAACACAGCATAATTACTCCTTCTCTTAGAAATTCTGGCCAACCACCCAGCCCCCACATTTTAAACTTGTCGTACAAACTTATTGGATTATAGATTTCTGCCCACTCTGCCTTTTTCTTACTTACCTGTTTTTAAAAGGGCCTTATGGTGGTGCCTGAGAATTTAACACTTTGCTTACCTAACTTTGGGAGATACTGGGTTATATACTCTTCTTGCCTAAAATTGAATTAGGTTAGGTTAGGAAGAGTCTAACCTTTCTGTGGGCCAACAGATTTTTCTCTTCAGCCTTCTTATTTAACCTCTTTATATTTCTATTTTTTGTTCACAGATTGGCCACAGCCATATTGCCAGTTTGTTGTCTTTTTAGAAAAATTTCTTGAGTTGCGTCTTTGTATATAGTCGTTTGTTATTTGTTAGCAAAATTGTGGTATTTGAAACTTATTAATAGATGTTTAGAGTTTATTAATGATTCTAACTAGCCAAAGAATTCATGGTAATGTGTAAATTGTAATGGAAAAACAATCCATTTTCTGGTATTTTATGACATTTATAGGTCAGTAGGTTATAGGAGCCTTATTTCCATATCTTATGCTGATCATTTTAACATACAACATTTTTCATCTTCAAGGACTCACTAAAGAGGGGTAAATCTCCATTCCCTGAGATTTTTCTTGTTTTTTTTCTCCACTTCCCTACTTCCTCTTCTCTCCCCATTTTCCTCTGCCCTCTTTCTAAAATTTGGACTCACTTTACTTACCAGTTCTGTCTTCTGTCATGATTGTTTATTTAATTCTACAATATTCAGTCATGCTGATTTCCAGTTATATTTTCTTTTTATAATGGTGCTCCTGGAGCTCTACTTCTCTCATTGCTTTATAAGAAAACCTGCTTAAGTCTTTGACTTTTTATACCTAATCTGAATGAACTTCTTTTTACCAGTCTTCCTGATTGTCATAGTGGAGCAACATGTCTGTTAAAAAGGGATTCAGATATACTAATTCTATTGCAATCTTTTCCAATTTTTTCTTTTTTTACTTAGGGTTCTTGTAATTGTGTTTTGTGTTCATTGAAGTTGGTTCTCTGAGCAACTATTCTTGAGTTCGTGTTTTGTTCCTATCACTGTGATGGCTATCATGGAGTTTATATAGTCTATTCTTTTTAAATACCCAATGATTTCAATCTGGAAAAACCTATTAAGTCCTAACTTAGTACATTCACAGCATGTAAAGTGTGCCCAAAGAAGTATAATAGTGCATTAAAGGGTATGAGATTAGAAATGTGTATTGATACTACATTTTGTAGTAGTTTGACTGTCAGTCTAAGACAAGTTTTTTTTTTTTTTTTTTTTGAGACAGAGCCTCACCTTGTTACTTTCAGTAGAGTGCTGTGCCATTATAGTTCATAGCAACCTTAAACTCTTGGGCTTAAGCGATTCTCTTGCTTCAGCCTCCCAAGTATCTGGGACTATAGGTGCCTACCACAACATCTGGCTGTTGTTTTTAGAGACAAGGTCTTGCTCTGGCTCAGGCTAGTCTCAAACTTATGAGCTCAGGCAATCCACCTGCTTTGGCCCTCCCAGAGTGCTAGGATTACAGGTGTGAGTCACCACACCTGGCCAAGACAGCTTTTTTTTTGTTTTTGTTTTTTATTTTTTTTTATTAACAAGCAAACTAATCAAAAACAAAAACACAACAACCTTAAAGTTGGAACAGCAATAAGTCAAACTGCTGCTGGAGTTCACGCGTGTACCTGGGGTACATGCTTCCTCAATGCGAGGCAA
>CAUYQV010039172.1:0-13975 GCA_963574575.1 Galagoides demidoff | reverse complement strand
ATAATCAAAGTGCTGAAAGCCAAAGATAAAGAGAAAATCCTAAAAGTAGCCAGGGAATAACCACATATTATATACAAAGGAACCACATTTTATGTAATGGCTAACATCTTATAAGGAACAATGGAGTCCATTTAAAAACTGAAATGACGGGAGGGAGAAGGGAGGGGGGGAAGGGTGGAAGGAGGGAGATTGGAGGGATCACTTCTGAGGTTTATCTTGTAAGGGCTAAGAGCGGTAGGTCTTAATCCTATCAAGTCATCCTTTCTCCAGGGTTATTTAAGGAATAATCTTGCTCCTACAGATTACCCCTCATCTTTTCTTCATTTTCTTTACTGGCATAGTTTGCTGTAGGTGCAAGATTCTCTTATTTCTACAGTAAAACTCACCCTTTCGTTGGTAGTTTTATAGTTTACACAAATACCTAAAGTGGTGTAACCATGGCCGTAGTCAGGCAAGTGACCACCATCCTCCAAAATGCACTCAGGCTGCCCCTTTGCAGTCAACCCTTTCCTCATCCCCCAATTCACTTTAATAGAATCCTAATTTCTTCCTCGTCATTTTTTTAATCCTTGAAAATTCTGCCTGTTGTTGAGCTCTTTTGTCTCTTATATTCTGAATTTTAGATTTTGAAAGCCAAATGTGGGATGACTGTGGCATGTATGTGCCCAGGAAGTAATATTAGTAGAAATACTCATACACAGACATCATGCTCTTTTTATATGTATCAACTCATTCAATTTTCATAACAATCATGAATACACATAGAAGGCGTCTTCCAATGGGGAAGTAGCAGCCCTGAGCCCCTGGGTAATCTCCCATGACATGTTGGTGGCAGAGAGCTAAGATTCACAAAGTCTGGACTGGCACAGATGTACTCATCATCTTTTGTTTCCCAAAAATGTTACATTGTTGAATAGCACCTCCCTGAAAAGTTTCAGCTGTGCAGGATGAATAAATTCTAGAGATCTGCTATCCAACGTGATACTTACAGTTAAAAGTAATGGATTATACAGTTAAAAAAAAAATTGTTAGAATGGCAGAGCTCATGTTAAAATGTTCTGACTACAATTAAAAATATGAATTGACCACCATAAAAAGGTAGCTTTTCCTCAAAGGCTCCGTCAGCGTGTCACAGCTTAGTTTAGAATGGCTAGCAAATCTAAAACCCTTAAAGAGTTTTTCAGAAAAAGCTCAATAAGCAAAAACTTTAAGCCTTCCACCCTTCTACCCTTCTGCGTGTTTTACTGCAATTTGCCCTCTCCCAATGCCTAAATGCCGTAGAAAAACACAAGGCTGATTCATTTGGTTTACACATATCCACTTCTTTCTATCATCCATGGGGGGAGGGGGGAGAAAGGAAAGAAAAGAAGGAGATAAAAGGAAAATAAAGCAGCCTTAAATGATGTCAATAATTCCTTCTTAGACTGTAGTCAAAATTATGCAACTATCTTTATCTTACAGAGTTCTAGACAGAAAACCACCTTGACTGGTTATTCACAGAGATGCATGGCTCCTGCACCATTCTGAACAGAACACAGTTTAGAAATTTAGATACTAGTTTCTTCACCAGATATTCTGCAGAACACACTGAAATTTAAACTGGGTAGATAGGCTAGAAGACATTCTGAATGCTATTTAATTTTGTACCACCAAATTCTAGTGGGAAGGTTGTATCATAACAGGTCCTCAGAGAGAGTTCAGCACATACTGAAAAAATGCAATTCATTTATATTGCTGGCCAATGTTGACGTCTCACTGACAGGGCCAGGGGTTAGCAGGCTGCCTCCATGTCAACAAGGTGTGCTTGACAAATGGAGCCCAGATTAGCTTTTAGGCCTTACTCATCCTCTCTGCATGAGGTCTTTGTGCAAGAAACAACTTAAAGAGCCCTTAGGACAGTCCTAATCACAGAGTTTATCCTGTGCCTAGGCAAAAAATCAAATGACTTAGTGAGCTCATTTCCATTGGGGGATCCTTAGAGATATTCAGATCATTTCTTGTAGTGTTGTAACCCAGCCCTCTTTCCCCTGCCCACTCCTGTTCCCCAGCCCTCACCTGTTCCCCCCACCCTCTCCAGCCCATTTCCCTCCTCCTCCCTTCTCCCCCCAGAGTCGACTCCAGGAACAAGGCAAGTCCTTCTTCCCTCCAGGGTGGCCGAGAACATGTTCCCAGGCCCCCTTCTTCCTCCTAGAGTTGTCAAGAACAAGCTTCAGGTACAAGGAAAAAAGTCCCAAGTTTTACAAAACCCCCCAAGTTCTTAGTAGATAAATAATGATGGAAAACTCACTGAGACTTAATTAATTACTGTTGTATAACTATAACCATTGTGATATAAAATGTATCCATTGTCAACTGAAACTGTATTAATTATCATTCCATTGCTGTATTTATGACTACCTGAGTTGTAACCCCCCTTAACCAGCCACCTTTCGCTTCTGTAATATGCTTACACAAAGCCTATAAAAGGCAACTCACCCTCACACCTGGGCTGCTGGCTGTCTCTCGGAGCAGCAGCCCCTGCAGCAGGTAAAATAAATTACCAATAATTAACCGAAGTGGGGGTCTGAGTCTATTTTTCCAGGTCCCCTAAGTTATTTCAGTAGAAATAACACATTTACTTTTGTTTTAGCCTAAATAGTCCCATTTATACTGTTACCTAACAATAGTTTAACACTCAGTAAGTGAAACCAGAGCTTTCCTATTATGAGCAAATTGAAAGTGACAGGAAACAATTTTTGTCTTGCAAATGTGAATGCTTCACCCAGCGTTGCTCTCAGTCCCTGGGGCAGTCACTATGCCCAGATACTTTTTATACCCAGGAGGGGAGCAATGGTATTTAAATTGGTGATGATACAAACTGTAAACGCACATTTTGCTTTAAAAGTGGCATAATTCATTTTGAAGCAGAAATACTGCTTTGTCCTTGGGGCAAGGACAGGGAAACAAACACAGATCCTATCTGCCACCGGTGCTCACAGTTATTGTCAGAAATTGGACTTCTGTATTTAGAACAGAAAGATATAGCATAATGTTTCTTTTTAATCAAAACCCACGAAATCAGAACTAAACTTTAACACAAATATATAGTATAGTTTCATGATGATTTAGATATAAAAACTACTTCTACAGCACATATTCTAGTTAGACTAAGAAAATAGTTTTATATCATCCAGTTGCCAGGTAATGTATTAAGTAGCAAAAAAGAATTATTTTAGACTTAGTTTTAACTTTATTTTATATATTATCCCAAGAGTAGATGCAATTCACTAGGGGCTGGCAGGGAAAATGAAATGTACATAAATGTTTGAGATAGTTTTATTTTCATCAATAAAGTAGAGCTACTATAACTGCTATGTTGTGGATGGTGGCATTCAAACTAGTCATGGTTTCTAGTTGTCCATATTGATGTACATGGAGATTTGATTTAGTCTTAGAGAAGGGACTCAAAGAAAGGAACTTCAAAGTGCATGGCGGTGGGGAAGGAGAACCCGGCCTTTCAGAAGCAAGAAGTCTGGAGGGCCTATAAAAATGTAGTATGAAGTAAACCATGTAACCGATTACCAATAGAAAGAGATAATAATCAATGACCAATATGTAGCAGGAAACCGATGCAGACAGAAGACTCCAGGCACCAGTTGGTTAGAGAAAGTGGGTTTATTCCAGCGGGGGGGGGGGGACGGACTCAGAAGACCTGTGTCTCCAAAACCCAGCCTTGCCTCTCTTTTATCCACTTTTCAGGGCGGTAGTGCATGTGACCGGCATAAAACAGAGAGAGATGTGACATCATCCTCAAGGTCCTAGGCTCAAGAGGAAAGGTCAGATTTACCCTGGTCCTTGAGACCGGTTGGACTACCTGCCCTCAAAGGCAACAGAAGCCTAAGGAAGTTACTAGATTACAATCTAGGCCCCTCACATGTCAAGGGAGGAAAACACAGACAACAGAAATGCCTCAGGCCTACACAGGGCGGCTAGGACAGATTCTTTTAGCTCTGCTTTTACTTTCTTGCCTCAAATAGACAAAGGGCAAAAATGCCTGGTGGTACAAAGAGGCCAATGAAAGACTTGCAAGCAATTTTAACGTGAGAGGAAACAGAGTATTTATACCTCTGCACTGCCTGTGAGCCTCTGTCTCACATCTTTTCCTAACTGGGTACCCACTTCCAACTCTCTATGGAAGTGTCCTAAAACTGACCCTTTGTTCTTAAATGGAATTTCCCTGTTACACTGAAACTTGTTCAGTTTTGCTGTCTATTCACGCTGCCTGGGCTGCTTCCATTTTATTTTCGGTTTTCATTCATTGTTGCTTTCAATTACTGCCCTGCTGCGGTTGAACTTTCTAGCTCAGCTGAGTACTGGAATCAGGTAAACTGGTTTGGGGAGTTTACAACAACCGCAACATTCTTCAATTTAAAAATTACTCTACTTACATTACAATATATCATCTAAAGTCATATTTTTTGTGTGCCTGGATTCTTTGGCATCATTTTATTCTACAAGCATTTATTTATTTTCTATTATGTCTCAGATATTAAAGTTAATACTATGAGTTTAATACCATAATAATGTTATTATTTTCCTGGATTGCTAATGACAACTTTTGCCTTCTTGTTTCGAACTCCCAGACTATTTTCTGAATATTTTGTTACCTTATTACAAGTGACATCAAACCTACATGATATTCAAATGATAATATGTTTTGTTCATTTTTGCTTCTAAACATTTTTTAAAAATCTTGCCCACTGTACATTAGTCTGACTTATATTCCCTTATTCTGTTCCCATTTCCTGCCATGGCCTTTTCCCACACCAGCATAGGCTCCTATTCAACTTACTTATTTCTTTATTTATTTTTAATGGATATGGTTGACACTTGTTGACCTGAGTATATGACTGAGGCAAAAATCTGAATCAATGGAATTTTATTAAGGCATGTTTTTGAGGATGCACCAGGAAAAACAAGGACCTGAGATAAGCTGTGTCTTATCTTTCCAAAGGGAAGGTGGAGCCTTTAGCATTTTAAAGGCATTCATAGAGAAGGAAAAAGGAGGCTGTTGAGGCAAAGTGGGTACATTCTCCTGAGGCCCAGGAAATCTACATTTTGCATGAAGTAAGAGAGTGAAGGCAGCATCACTTATGTAGATAACCCCGGTTAGAATGTGGAGGAATGTCTGATTTTGTTACCTCCAGTTCTATTACCAGTAAGAAAAACTTCTGACTCATTAGGTGTGTGAAATCAGATAGGCTTTAGTTTTAAACATTAGACATAGGCACAATTTGCATGGCCTTGCTTATGGGAGGTTAGCAAGGAACTTGGTTAATGAATGATCTCAGGGCTAGTTCTTCCCAGGTGGCTGAGATTTTTACTTTCCTTTTTGCATAAGAAGAGTCGTGGAGGGATACCCTGGGACTTTGATTTTCTTTTTACACGCTGAGCATCCATTTTTCTGTAGTGTGTTTTACTATACTACAGAAGAAAGAAAATTACAGACTATAATTTCTAGAGTCCCTTGAAGCTGAGGTTATGAATATAATTGGATTCCACCAATAATAAACATACCTGAAATCTGAAAGCTTTGATGAGAATTATTTCCAGATGTCTTAGAGGTTTCTTCTGTTAGTGAAGGCCACGGAAATGTGTGATAATTTTTTTCTTTTTCTTCCTTTTTTTTTTTTTTTTTTTTTTTGGCAAACAAGTCTCAAATCAGCAGCCAGAGTGCTGAGTTGGCAGCTCCCTGGTAATCCAGTTTCCTTGGATTAGAACGAGGGGTTACTGAACTCAATCATTCTAATGGTGCCTTTCATATTCCTTACCTTTCTGACTCTAGCTGACAGGGCATCCCCCAGAAAGGAATCCCTGTGGTTCTTATAGTTATGTTGGGTTTAGCTGCCAGTCTCCTAAAATGTTGGGGTTTCAAACAGCTGCCGGGGTCCTTGGTTCTTGAAGTGCTCCTAGTGGAAGAATGACCAGACACCCCAAAGAAAGGCGAGCATAAAACAGTGTATTTGAGGAAGAGAAAGATTGAGGGAGTAGGAAAGTTTACAGAACAGGATACGTTTGCCATAGACAGCAAACAGGCCTCCGTTGCCAGGCTAAGTAGGCAAAGAAGCAAAGGCTATGGCCAGTGATTCTCTTTTATACCACTTGGGCCAGGCCTACCTTGTGATTCAGAGGTCACTTCAGAACCAGTCTTACTGTTACCGGAATTTCCTTGCCGCGTCCCTAGTCTCAGGTACGAAGAATGAATTCATGGACCACAAGTAAGTGAAGGGGTAGATTTCACTAGAGATAAAAGGAGGAGGGAAGCAAAGTCCCAGCACAGCGGAGAGGGGCCCGAGCTGGGTGTTACTTTTGGCTTTGGTTTGGGAGTTTATATACAGTTTCTAATCATAGCTCCTTCCTTGAAGGTAGGTGGGTTTGGGGAAATGGAATATGTCTAAAATATATGTCACAGCCATTGGCACCAAAGGCCTGTGGGCAGAGGTTAAGTTTAAACCTGTCATTGTGTAGGAATGTGGTCTTTTGTGGAGCATTCTGCTCCTCTAGGGAGTGGTGGCTTAGAGAGAACCTTCATCAGCCTTGTCTATGAGCCCACACAGAACATGGAGCCCATGTCTGGTCCCAGGTGGAGGGAATCTGCATCATTCCTGGGCCTGCAGACCTCCCAGGAGCTTTTCTGAGAACCATGGAGGGGTGTGAACTGTTATATAATTAGTCCAAGGTTGTTCTCTTCAAGGTTCTGTTGTATCTGTTGTTAAGCTGGAGAGTCTTCTGGATCCTTCTGCGGTTGGCACACTGAGTTCTGATTGATAGATTGAGTATAGCTGTGTGTCTCCTAAAATGTTGGGGTTTTAAGCAGCCACCTGGGTCCTTGGTGTGCCCTCCTCCCAGGTGTGAGCAATCACTTGGAACAGGTTTAAAGTGGGAGCGCTGAGATGGCGGGAGCCCCACCTCGTCCTCCTTCCTAGGTAAGCTATTTCCAACAACTACCTAACAGCTACTCCTATTGCCCTTCTAGTAATTTTGTAAGCATCTAATTCCATTGTTTTTTGCTTAAATTCCTAGAGTTATTTCTGTTTCTTGCATTGAACACTAACTTATTTTCTCTCCTAGTTTGGCATTTTTGCCCTTAATGTTCCCCTCAACTCAGAACATTAAGGGGAGTCAGCCCTCTCCCTGCCGATAAGCCCCTGACCTCCCTTTTCTTAGAACATTTACTTTAGGAAATTTGTAGTTATAAATTCTTTCCATGCCCCTTGGAGATGTAAATTTTCTCCCAGACTCTTGCCACTTTTACAAACCAGAAATATCTTCCTCAAGGACTTAGAAGTCATCTTTTTAAAAAATGTGGTCCTGGGAGGAGATAGTGGTCCTCTCTCCTGGTCTCTGTGGGAGGGTAGAAGCTGTCATCAATAAGAGACAATTAGCAAGCACAGGTGGCCCAATTACATTGATCAACTCCCCCCATCCCAACATCTTCCTGTACTTACTTCAACTCAACTCAGCTCACTCTGGCATTTAAAAATCCTCCTCCTACCATTTCTTTTAATTGATTTCATGTTCTTCCCTATGGTCAATGTCCCCGTCTACCATTGCAATACTCTTGAATAAAGTGTCTATTTATTTATTTATTTAGACAATAGAATCTCACTATTTTACCCTCAGTAGAGTGCTGTGGGGTCATAGCTCACAGCAATCTCAAATTCTCGGGCTTACGTGATTCTCTTGCTTCAGCCTCCAGAGCAGCTGGGACTACAGGTGCCCGCCACAATGCCCGGCTATTTTTTGGTTTCAGTTGTCATTGATGTTTAGCCAGCCCAGGCCATGCACAAACCCGCCAGCCTCTGCCAGCCTTAGTGTATATGGCCGGCGCCCTACTCACTGAGCTATGGGCACCAAGCCAAATAAAGTCTTTCTTGTCTAAGTAATTCTTTTTTTTACAATTCTCATCTTATGGTTTAAAGCTTCTTCATGTTCTTCATAGTATCAGAAGCAAAAAGACAACCATATTATTATGTTTAATTGTTTAAAATACATTCTGAAATATTCAACCAACAAATATATATATAAAATAACAAACGTGTGTGTACTCACCATCTGCTTTGCAAAACAGAATATTAGCAATAATTCTGGCCTCCCTACCTCCCTCTCAGAGTATACACCCAGCAGTACTGAACTTTATATTCAACATTCCCTCAGGAGTCCTTAGAGTTTACTATTATGTAGGTATTTCTGAGCAATGTTATTAAGTTTTCTATGTATTTGACTTTTAAATGAACAGTTATCAGAGGTAAGTATGTTCATGGAATATGTTTTTATGCTTAACAGTATGTTTGTGAGACTCAACTCCATGAATGACTGATGGCAGCGGCTTTTTATAAACCCAGCAAAAATAGGTTTTTTTTATGTAACTCCTTTTACAGTCTCCTTAGTAGGGATCCCTACAGAATCAGCTCAGGATATGAAAGAGCATTGCAAAGTGGAAAGAGCCTTGGACAAAGATTTGATAAATGTAGTCATTTGGCAGCTCCTTCTAAGTTTGATGTAGGCATTGCCAAGTCTTTTAAACGTAGGCCTTAGTTTTTATCTTCTTATAATGCAGAATTGCCATACATCATTTCTAAGCACCCCAGAATATGTATTTAATTGTTCTAATTTATTAGGGAAGAACAATGAGAGCATATTGTACAGTAGGACCAAGAATAAAACTTTGCATTTCTTAGTAGCCAGGATTCAGATTATATGCTGTTGGACAATACATAGAAAAAGAAATAAAAGTTGTAAAAGCTACAATTATAGTGGCACAGTCAGTCATCACGACAACTGCCTCAAAAGACCTCTTGTCCATATGTTGTGGCTTCATCCTTTGCCTGTCAAACTATTCTTAGAAATCCGATCTCCTCAATTCTTGGGAAGGTAGATTTGAAAAATTACACTTCTCTCCACTTATCACTACGTGGAATAAACTTTTTCCCTGCTGTAAACCCTGCTATCTCTGGGTATTAGTTTTTTTTCTTGGGCAACAGGAAGAGGAGACTGGTTGGGCAGCAACACAAGTGTTACAGAAAAACTTTGTGCATCTATATATCTGCAGTAGTTAATCTTTGAACATGAGATTCCTATTAAGTGGAATTATAGTATCGTTATTCTATTCCCTTCCTTTTGCGTTGAGAAAACAGAATATTAGCAATAATTCTTGCCTCAAAGTGAATGGTATTTATTCCATGGTAAGATAAGTGAAAACATTTAAATACTGAATGGTATCATGGGTCGGGGCTGAGATGTTACCTTACATGCACTCACTCCTATTCATACCTAACTGTGTGATTTTAGAGCAAATTATTTCTCTTCTCTGAGCTTGATTTTCTCATGTACTAAAAAAGAGATAGTAATAATAGTTTCCTAGTAAAATAATGATGGATATAAACTGAGATCACTTGTCTAAAACACCTAGCACGAGTTCAGCAAACTAAGAGCCAGTGAATACAAGCCAATACCATTACCCAGTAGTATTATCATCATTACAAACTGAATGCCTTGAATTTCGTTTACAGGATGGTCTGGACACCACTGTGAGAACAAACTCGGTGAATGTATTCTCGACTCCTGTGCTCGTGGAATATGTGTGGAAAATGAACCTGCCTCGACATGTTCCTGCACATCTGGACTGATGGTAAAGATTATCCTGGTGGTGGTTGCAATGTTTTTTTCATTATCTTTGAAATACAGGACATCGTTGAGCGTTACATGGTTAAAAGTAAGGCTGAAGAAGTTAGTCTTGGTGCTTCCTCCCTTTTCTGTCTGAATGTGCCGCACTTTCCTCAGCGTTTGCTCCATCTGGGTTGTCCACCCATCACTTGCACCCTCATCCCTTCCTCTCGGGAGAAAAAAATATTCTGATAATTGATCCACACTGAGGCGCAAGTGACTTAATGGATTGTCCTTTAATGACTTAATGCATTTGGAAAGAGGACGCCACTGGAGGAATTACTTAATCCTGTCAGGGTCTTGGCAGAACTCCTGTCTTTCCCAAGGACATAGTACGACTTCCAGGGCTGGGCTCAGAGTAGTGCATGTCTAAGGAGACTGAACCTGCTTCCTCAGCAGTATCCAGCTGTCCTGAAGGACATTAACAATTAACACTAGAATAGACTTCTGTGTTCAAAGTGTCTTCATTAAAAGGTAGCTTTTGGCCACAAACTTTTATTAAAACTGACTGCCACACGTGAATATAGTGAATATTTTAAGGGAATAGCAATTGGCAAGACCACGTTATCAGGAATTTTAGGTGCCTATTCATAAATATCATTGATAGATAGGCCACTCTTGACTGAGGGTAAGGCTAAATAATTAGAGAGAGGGTATCCTCAGGTGCCCCAGTGCAAGATGAAGGAATCAGACTTCAAGGGCCTGGCCATGTGTCCAAAGAAGCTGCGCGGTGTGAATTCAAGTGTGAATGGAGCTGGAAGATCAGAAAGAAAAGATCAAAAGAAGATTCTGGAAGAAGTTCAGGAGTCAAAGAGAAAAATGATCAATAGCTGTCACCAAACAAAGGAATTCGTAAAAGCAATTATAGAAGAGCCTGGGCTTAAATGTTTTTCCCTCTTAAAGGATGTCATTGTTTCTCTGAGAATCCTCTAATCCTAACCTTGCCCTACAAAAAGGATCTTCTCTTAGTGATCCCAAAGAGATGGATCTTTGTGAAATAAATCAGATACCCTAATAATTGAGTATGGAAGGAATTTGGTCCTAAGAAGTTGATTTTCTGAAGACCCGGATTATATCAACCACGGCTTCCTCAAGGCAGTGGAAAGAAACATAAATTCTATAAAATAATTTTAAGAGGTTTAATTCTGAGCTGTAAATGTGTAGCTGTATCCCTGGAGAGCCACACCCAAGAAACCTGGAACAAGTGGTCTCATGTGGTTGGGTTATAGTTTGCTTGTATACATGACAGGTATTACACATAAAGTCATAAGTCAGTGCATGGAAGGCATGCATTGGTTTGGCCCAAAAAGACAGAACATCTTTTACTGTTACTGTAATTTCTCTGCCCCATCGTTGGTCTGGGGATAACAGAGAATGAAATTACAGATCACAATTAAACAAAAGGACAGATTTTATTACAGGTAAAAGAAAGAGGAAAGCAAAGCTTTCGGCACAGCAGAGGGGCTTCTGAGCTGGTTGCCACTTTTGGCTTCCTGTCTAGGGGATAATAAATAAGTTCCTAATCATATCACCTTCCCTGAGGGCAGGGTGTGTGGGGAAATGGAATGTATGTCTAAAATATGTATCATAGCCCTTACCACCACAAGCCTGCGGGCAGAAGTTAATTTTAAAACTGCCTTTGTGTTAGAATGTGGTCATGTTTGGGGTGTTGCATCCTTCCCAGGGAAGTGGTGGCTTAGATGAAATATTGATCAAACTCAGTTATGAGCCCAGTTAGACCTAGAAAATGGAGTCTGTGTCCAGCCCTGAGCAGAGGGATCCTATGTCAGTGGGATATCACTGGTTATAGGTGGATTTAAAGATTCTTTGATTTGTAATTGGTTAAAGAAATGAAACTTTGTATAAAGTCTTGGAATGCTTTTAATTAAGATAAAGAATTCTATTAATCAGATACAAGCCACCAGACATGTACTAGGACTCAAGAGATGTGTTGTGTAAATTGATGACCTGTGGGTATGGCTTAAGCTTTTCTTGCACAGACTCAGACCTATTAGTGAGGTACAACAGTTTCTCCAAGAAGGGAAGGGGGTATGATGAGGTCTTTCATGATATCTTATTCAGATTCTCTAATAACTGAGTATGGAAGGAATTTGGTCCTAAGAAGCTAATTTTCTGATGACCCAGATTATACCAACAATGGCTTCCTCAAGTCAGTGGAAAAAAATATAAATTCTGTAAAATAATTTCAAAAGGTTTAATTCTGAGATGTAAATGTGTAGCCGTGGCCCTGGAAAGCCACATGCAGGAAACCTGGAACAAGTGGGGATCATCATGATGAGGGACGTGATGATCCCCTTTCTCCCAGCCAGCAACTCAGCTTTAGAGTATTTCTGGGTCCCCTTGGTCAAGACGACATCTATTCAGCCAGCTGGGAGGATTAAGATTTTATTTGAGTTGATACTCAAAAAAGCCAATAAAAAGAGATAAATATAGAGATGTGTTTTTATTTAACTACATTATTCTGACATTGCAGCCTAATATATAGTATATGAAATCTATATAACTTTAAAAATCAATGCTCATTTTATGGATGATATGTTTTTAAAACACAAAGATTTACAACCAATTTACTATCAAATACCCCTAAAATTCATTTAAATAATTGGTCCTTTGATATATGTCTTTTCACATGTGAAATATGAATCACTTAATACTTGAGCTCTTTCAAGTATTTGGAAGCTAAAATGAAACTTCAGAACTAAACCTAGTAAGAGATAGTGTCTATGTAAAGTGCTTCAGAGAGATAAGAGGATTTAACTTTCGCTAATGCGTTAGTTATGCTCTAAATGGAGTGGCTAAAGATAGAGGAAATTTAGTTTATTGAAAAAGAGTTTAACATTAAAAAGTTATTCATATCAACGCTGTAATAGTATAAAGACATTATAAATTAGATATCCTAAAGATATACCTTTGAAAATAGCATGTAAATTATTAGTTGGAATAGAGTGTAAAGTCATTTGCTGAAATATGGGGAAATCAAAAAAATGTTCAAAGTGTTTGATAAAAACACTATTATAAAGTTTAATTTATCAGTGTTGAAATAAAGTGATAGAATGGCAAATCTGTTTTGAAAAAAAGTATAGCAAATGCATACAAGCACTGGAAAATTGCCTTGCAGATTCATTTTCTCCTTCCCTCACTACTCCTGAGTATAAATGGTTAGAACTAAGAAGAATCACAATCAGAGAAATGTCAAACTCTATTGGTTCCCTCCATCCCTTATGAAGTGTGTCATTCACAGGAAGATGTCAAAGTTATCTTAAGAAATAGTTAAAAGTGAGTGGCACCTGTGGCTCAGTGAGTAGGGCGCTGGCCCCATACACTGAGGGTGGTGGGTTCAAACCCGATCCCAGCCAAACTGCAACAAAAAAAGAGCCAGGCATTGTGGCGGGTGCCTGTAGTCCCAGCTACTGGGAAGGCAGAGGCAAAAGAAGCCTAAGTCCAAGAGCTGGAGGTTGCTATGAGCTCTGATGCCATGGCACTCTACCAAGGACGACAAAATGAGACTCTGTCCCTAAAAAAAAAAGAAGACAAAAGAAAAAGTTAAAAGGATTAGAAGAAAAGTAGATTGATTTGTATCGATCTTAAAAATAAAGTACGTATGTAGCGTGGGTGGACATGCAAACAGTGGGCATAGTGGAGAGTTGGCAACTTACTGGAGGTAAGTCAGAGCAATGGCAGGAGGCTAAATGTTGCATCAGTTATCACTTTCTAGTATGCCATTTGTTTATTTCTGTGTCTGCTCTGATAGACTGGGAGCTCCTGAAGGGCAGAGATAATGCTGAAATTGTAGTATCCTAACAACAGAGAGCACAGTACGGATGACCCCTCATTATGATACTTGGACTTTACAATTATGTGAAAGTGATACACATGCAGTAGAAATCTCAGGTATGGGTGTTCAGACAACTATTCTGTTTTTCACTTTTAGGACATCATTTAATAAGTTATATGGCATGCTTAACTTTTATTATAAAATAAGCTTCTTGGCTCAGCACCTGTGGCTCAATCGGCTAAGGCACCAGCCACGTACACCTAAGGTGGCGGGTTCAAATCCCCAGCCCGGGCCCGCCAAACAACAATGATGGCTGCAACCAAAAAATAGCCGGGTGTTGTGGCGGGCGCCTGTAGTCCCAGCTACTTGGGAGGCGGAGGCAGGAGACTCGCTTGAGCCCAGGAGTTGGAGGTTGCTATGAGCTGTGATGCCATGGCACTCTACCCAGGGGGATAGCTTGAGGCTCCGTCTCAA
>CAUYQV010039169.1:0-41744 GCA_963574575.1 Galagoides demidoff | reverse complement strand
AGGCGCCCGCCACAACGCCTGGCCATTTTTTGGTTGCAGCCATCATTGTTGTTTGGCGGGCCCGGGCTGGGGATTCGAACCCGCCACCTTAGGTGTACGTGGCTGGCGCCTTAGCCGATTGAGCCACAGGCGCCGAGCCGAAATGTTATTATTTTTCTTTTCATTCTTTTATTCTAAATTCTGTATTACGGTAATAATTTCTTACCTAAGTTTGTATGAAGCATAAGGGTTAGATTTCACCAGAAGGAAACCTTTTATGAAAATTAATTATTTTACTTGGAGAGTTGAGACAAATTTCTTTTCATGTTTGGTCAGGATGTTGGGTTGTGTTAGTGGCTGTCATTAGTAAGAGATTCCTTTACAGGGGATAGTTTTGTTGTTTTTTTTCCTTTTTCCTTTCCCCACTGTTACTTAGCTATAGCATTTTAATAAGCTTTTGTTTCTCTGTGATACTGGTTATATGTATGCAAAATATCCCTCCCTGCATTATTTTCCAGTGTTAAGCTGTAAGCCCTTCCTCCCTGGCATTTTATAGAGCTTTCTCTAGTTGTCCAAAAATTTCATCCATATTCCCAGTCTTGGTCCTTTTTCTGCAAACTAAATTCCACAAATATTTGTTGAAGGCTACTCAGTGCCCTTGTGTGGCAGAAAAGGTGAAGGGTGGTATGAATAGTTTAACTCTTTTTACAGCTGTGGAAACAAAGGTCCAGGAGGTGAAAAAACTGACCCAGGGTCACAGCAGGGTCAGTTTCACACACAGACATCAGGCACCACCGTGTCACCCACAGCTTAGGAAGGAAGGCCATCCAGTTTACAGGTAAATGAAGTTAGTGAAGAGCAGCATTTTTAATTCAAAGGCAAAGCCAAGGACTTTGAGCTCTTGAGAGCCCATTTTACTTTTCAGTTCTTGTAGCTAGCTAGGGGTGAGAAGCCAGTAACACCACCCCTACTGGTGTGAGAATGAAAGGGAAAAGCCAGTGGCAGGGAGAGTTTGGGCTTCTAGCTAGCTGTTCTTCAACTCTCCGGGAGATAGGAGTGGAGGGAGGAGTTTGAACTACACCATGGGGAGATGCTATATATATATTTATATGTATCTCATATAAATAGTGCACATGTAAAGAGTAACACATAAGTCCCCACCTGAAATTTCACTAAAGCAAAAATAGAATACAATTCAATCCTGCTGATTATCCATTTGAAGTAAATCTGAACACATTTTTCAAGTTCCATATAAGGAGGACTTTCTTAGCTTACTGCTAAGGGAAAGTGAGATGGCTGTTAAAGCAGACTCCTTGGCCCCTGGAGATTTTGATGGAGCTGGGCCTTGAAGAAAGCTTTTCAAAAACATGAGAGATCATGGCTAAAGAAATCATGGGCTGGGCGCTGTGGCTCATGTCTGTAATCCTAGTACTCTGGGAGGCTGAAGTGGGTGGATTGCTCGAAAAAAGAAAAAAAGAAAGAAATCGTGGGATCTGTTCCACACCAGCATTTCACATTGAACCAATTTTACCTGTTTTGGACAGTTTAAATGAGATCCTGACTAAAGTCACTGAAGTAATTTTTTTAAAGTTCTGCTCCACCATCAAGACTTTTTAACCTTAATTTTTTATGACATGCAGAACCTCTAGGCAGAAGAAATTAAGGCTTTTTTAAGTAACGATATTGGGTCTGGGCAAACCTCACCTTGGGTCTGTTTTCTTATCATCAAAAATAGAGAAAAAATACTATCACCACCTTTCTTTTTTTTTTTTTTTTTTTAGTTTTTGGCAGGGGCTGGGTTTGAACCCACAACCTCCAGCATATGGGACCACCGCCCTACCACCTTTCTTTTTTTTTTTTGGAGACAGAGTCTTAAACTGTCATCCTGAGTAGAGAGCAGTGGTGTCACAGCTCACAGCAACCTCAAACTCTTGGGCTTAAGCAATTCTCTTGCCTCAGCCTCCCAAGTAGCTGGGATTACAGGGGCCCACCACAGTGCCCGGCTATTTTTTGGTTGTAGTTGTCATTGTTGTTTGGCAAGCCCCAGCTGGATTCAAACCTGCTAGCTCTGGCGTATGTGGCTGGTGCTCTATCCACTGAGCAATAGAAACCGAGCCCTATTACCACCTTTCACTCAGGGTTGATATATGACATTTCATCCCACCTCTGAATAAGTCCTGTGTCAGCCTACATTGACCTTCCTCAAACATCAATTTCCTCAATAGTAAAAGGGTAGCTAGTAGATTCTTGATAATCCTTCCAGCCTCCAAGTCATGGGATCATCTTTTTATGTAATAGGTTTAACTGAAAGTCATATAAAAGAGGAGATACTCTGTATGGTCCCATAGTTATTAAACAACTATATATAATGTTCAAGAATTTGAAATACATATAAAAAGGGGTATTTTCCCATTTTTGGTTTTCTTCTTTCCATTAAATAAAAATTACTAACAGGCTGGGTGAGTGGCTCACAGCTGTGCCTGTAATTCTAGCACTCTGGGAGGCTGAGGTGGGTGGATTGCTTGAGCTCAGAAGTTTAAGACCAGCCTGAGCAACAGTGAGACTATCTCTACAAAATAGCTGAGTGTTGTGGCAGGTGCCTGTAGTCCTAGCTACTCAGGAGGCTGAGGCAAGAGGATTGCTTGAGCCCAAGTGTTTGAGGTTGCTGTGAGCTATGATGCCATAGCCCTTTACCCAGGGTGACAAAGAGAGACTGTCGCCAAAAAAGATTTTTTTTTTTTTTTTTTTTAGAGACAGTCTCATTTTGTCACCCTCAGTATAGTGCTGTGGCATCACAGCTCACAGCAACCTCCAGCTCTTGGTCTCAGGCGATTCTCTTGCCCCAGCCTCCCCAGTAGCTGGGACTACAGGTGCCCACCACAACTCCTGGCTAATTTTTTGTTGCAGTTTGGCCGGAGCCTGGTTCAAACCTGCCACCCTCAGTATATGGGACTGGTGCCCTACTCACTGTGCCACAGGTGTTGCCCTCCAAAAAAGACTTTTTAAAACGTACTAACAGCATAAACTTTGAAAGACAAAATCTTAACTACCAAAATTATGTTAGAGAAATTGTAACTTACTATTTACTACAATGAATCTAGATACCTTCTGGTTCATGGTCCCTTTCCTGTTACAAGTGCTTTAAACATTTTGACTTCCTTTTACACCACAAAGTCTGGTTTCTTGACTTTACATCCACTCTAGTCTGGGTTTTTGAAAACAGGAATATATTTGCATATTCATATTGATATATCCATAAAAGGATTCAGAATTAAAACTCTATTATAATTTCATGTTACACTGCAGAATCTCTTTGATAATACCAAACTGAGGCAATTTGCTTGAAATATGTTGTTTTCAAAATGAATTTGTTTGAATGCTCAACCTCTAATCAGTTGAGTATACATATACATAAAATCAAATTCTCCAATGTCCTGAAATTACCTGTTAAGATAATTGTTCTAAAAATGAGTAAAACCTGTTTTATGATCTTGTGTCATTAAATCTGTTGGCTTTTAATAGGCTGTACTTCAAACTTTCATAAAAAAGTTAGAAGCAAAAGAACTATCTTTCAATCCACAGATTAACAGATTTTTATGAAATAATGCATAGTCTTTGCATAACTTTTATGTTTTTTTAATTTACTGCAAAGAAACATGGAGAAAACCTTTAAAAAACAAGGTGATTGTCTTTTATGTCATATATAAGATTACATTTTATGAAACTACAAATTATTAAAGAGATGCTTCCCTTGCTAATTAGCTAATAACTATAGATAAACAAAACATTTACATTTTTACTCTGTTCCAGATTTTAAACAATAAAGACTATAAACTTGATCACTGGATTTTGTTGTGAGAAGATACTTTAATTTTTTGGCTTAACCAAGAGTTCCATAAATCTGATGATTTTGATATTTTTTTCTTGTTATACATGCTCTCTCTGGGCTTTGTTATTGTACATTTGTCGATGGATACTTTTCAGAGAGTAATTTTACCTATTACTACATTAGCAGAATTGCCATAAAGAAAGAAAATAATTGCATGACTTACTGTAACAAACATAAACTTTTGTTTGTTTAAAAAGCGATGGCCATTATCCATCTGTTCAAAGGCTCAAAGTGTTATAATGTTTGGTTATCGTAATGTAATACGACTCTTTCCCCCTCTTTGTAGTGCAATAACATGGGCTATTTAGTAATCAAGGAAAAAGAATACAAGAGTAGTAATAGGAAGGGACTATCATTTAACCAGAACAATATTTTCATTTATAGTCCCTAAAAACTTTACTGGTGGTCATTCTTGAAGCAACATTAGTTTGATTCCAGAGCCCCTAGCTCCCATAAATAAGACAGTAAACAAAATAAAATAAGAGACAGTAAACAAAAGGACCCAGAGTTCACTTAAAATCTGAGTTTCCTCTCCATATTTAAGTTTCAAAGAATATTGTTGGTTTCACAACAACAGCAGACCAGTATCTTTGGCTCTTTCTTTTAGAGGGGTATTTGCTCAAATAATACTGCTCATTTTTATTAAAGCATCTATATATAGATGATGTGCACAAATATAAGTTCTAGAACAATTCAACAGAAGGGATTTGTGATAACAACTTCCTATTTTGTAGATTAACTTTTCAAAATATATGACCAGCATTACCTCTATCAATTTTTAAGCTGATTTACATGTCTTTTAATAATGTTGTTAGATATTTTCTGTGTGTAATATTAAATGTAATACGAACTTAAAAAATAGAAAGCAAGGTAATAGAAAGTTATGAAATAGGAAACATATTTGTATTTAAGTTCTGATATTGATATACTTGGGGCATCCTCGTTTCAGTTCAATCTGTATGGTTAGCCTTATCTGCCCAGCTTTAAAAAAATCATATTGGAAGTATTGGGATGGCTAAGAAAAAACTTAAAAAGTCGTGCTTACCTTGCTTGTTTTAACCTGCAACTTCAGAATTTAAACACAAGTTATATCATGCTTTGCTCCCTCACAAATCTTCATTAAGGGCTTCTCAGCAGAAATGTGCATTTGTTCATGTGTCCACTTGCACACACTGACTGCATTCCATACCCCACAGAACTGCCCTCAGCTGGAAGATTTGTTGTTGTTGTTGTGGTGGAGGGAACAGAGCAATGTCACCTTTAACCCTATTGTCTTATTTCACTGAATTAAAACATCTACTCAAGGGTTTTGTGGGTCATATTAATATTTAAAACAAAATTCCATTTAATCTGTTGTAAAAAGTCACTATATTGGCTCTGGATTAAAATAACATTTGAATATATTTGTATGGTTGCCAGAGATAAGCATTGAGAGAGTACTACATTCAAAGTTTTAATTTTTTAGTTTATTTTCTACTTGACTTTTTACAAGTGGCCATTCATTTAAATAAAAACCACAGATTTAATTCAAATCTTGGTGGCAAAAAAATGTGAAAGCAAAGAAAAGATCATAAGACATGTGGCAACAGAATTAGGAGCAAAATTCTTAGGTAATTTTCAACAAACGAAAACAAAACATGGTAACATTGTTCTTACTTAATTGTCCCATAACAAAATGTTAACTATATGACAGAAACAGTATCCATTCCTGATATTAAAAATTTGGTATTTTTTTCTTGGCTTTTATGCTGTTACATTGTTAGCGTCTTTTTTATGAATTGGATTTTTAATAGCTGGATTAGAATTAAAGTATCTATGCAAGAGGGACCATACATTATGTTAGGTAAAAGAAAGATTAAAGGGCAGTATGTTTCATCAAAATGTATGCATTATAAAAAATCTTTACTTATGTTTTACAAGTAATATATAGTTATTTTTAAGTTAGCCTCCAAGACCTAGAAAGTACTTGGAAAACATTCCAGATTACAAATAAAGACATGAATAGTTTACCCTACAAAGAAAAATGATTTAAAAAAATTAAAAATTCCTTCAGTTATTGACATAAGACCTCCCCAAAACAAAATTAAATAAGAATCA
Organism: Galagoides demidoff; assembly: GCA_963574575.1. Taxonomy (NCBI): domain Eukaryota; kingdom Metazoa; phylum Chordata; class Mammalia; order Primates; family Galagidae; genus Galagoides; species Galagoides demidoff. The sequence continues at coordinate 35,779 of CAUYQV010039169.1, read as the reverse complement.
GAAATTATCAAACAGGTTCAATATTGATAATAAAGTTAGACCTCAACTCAAACAAGATTTTGCCTTAAGAAAGCACTAATACTGTCAATTTAAAAATAACTGGTCACTAAATTTAAGTCACTTGAGGGAAAGCAACAAAAACTACTATGAACTTTTGTACTTTTAAAGAAACCTAGTATAAAAAAGAAGTAAATGTTTCAAGAGAAATGTGGTAGACATGAATTTTAGGACAATTTTTTATAGTGTCAATTTTGATAAGATTTCAAATTAAGTTTTGTTTTCTTCTGCTATATTTTATAATCTTAGATCCCTTATGAACTTCAGCTGAGATTTTTTTTTTTTTAATATTAAAACAAATCCCCCAAACCACTCACCTAGCTTGTGGCTTCCTTCTTTTAAAGTTGGGATCATCATGCTAGAGAGTAGTAGCTCAGGACCAAAATGTAAACTGAACTCAAGAAGGAATGCATTTTAATGAGTCAAAGTAGAAATGGTAATCATCTACCACTATTCTTACAAATAAGGAATTTAAAAAATATATTCTTAGGTGGCACCTGTGGCTCAAGGAGTAGGGTGCTGGCCCCATATACCTAGGGGTGGCAGGTTCAAGCCCAGCCCCAACCAAAACTGCAAAAAACAAAACAAAAAAACCCCCCACATATATATATTCTTCCTTAATCTAAAATTAATTTTACATTTATAGATAGCATAAGGAACTTATCAGTTTATCTCAAAGATCATCTTGAAGAAGTTTGTGAGAAGTGTGTGTGTGTGAGTGTATGCTTGTGTGTATATATATTTGTTTCATTAAGGAAACTCATTTCTAAATTTTTGGGGGATTGAATTCTGGAAAAGAAATGGTCAGGATAACAAAGGGTCCAACTATGAAAATAATAATCTAAGATTTTTTTAAATGTACATGTTAAAAAATTCTGAAAACTAGCTATAAACTCAGCATGTGCTTTACTTTCAGATTATTTTAGTGGGGACAGTAGGTTCTTATTGTTCTTTACAGTGGGATTTCATGTTTGGATTACTGTCCCATTTTACTTCATTAGTTAATACATTTTTTTCTCTATCCCTTTCCTTTCACCCTTAGCAAGGAAACATGCAGGATAAATGAGTTGCAACCAAGAAACAAGATTAAATACCCAAATCTTCTTCCTAGCTTCCCCAGATCCCTTCCCCCACCAACAAATGCCCATCTTCTTTGTTTTCTATGGCTGGACTATAAATACACATATGTACACACCAATTACCAGAGAGTCTTTTCATTAAGGGACTCATCCTTCTCCTCACCTAGAAGAATGAGTATTTTGAGATTTGCACCCAAGTAGTATACTAAGTAATCCAGAATATAATTGTAATACAAGGAATCATGCTTATCTTCTACTTTAACAATTATGTACATAGTGTACTAGACAGATAAAAATTCCTATTCCTGACTTAGTAGTTGAAAATTAAAAAAAAAAAAACAAACAATTTCTCTCAACCAGAACAGAGGTTTGTTTCTTGAAAAAAGAATTGATTGTATAAATCTTTGATTTTTGAGAAAGTATTTAAAAATATCACAGATTAAGTACTAAGACGCATGCCAAAATAAAAAAGAAAAAGATAAAAAATATCCCAGGTTTTAGAGTTTTGGCTTGTCTAATTTTGAAAATTTTTTTTACAATTACAACTTACTCTAAAAGATTCTTTAATATCGTTCTACTGTATCATTTTCAAAATAGAAAAATATGTAAATCCAACCTAGAATCATTTTACAAATAATCATGTCTTCAAATTTTAAATTTCTTAAGTGTTACAGGGTCATCTAAATTATGAACTCTATATAATCTTTAGTATATCACAAATTCATTCTCTGAGCTTTAATTGGTTCAACTGAAAATAAACCATTTGTTAGTTATCTAATGTTTCTAAAGACTAATTTCACATATCAGTTTCAAAAATACAATCTACTAACTACATTAGTAAAATGCAGTTGAATTATACAAAATGTAAACAGAATATGTATAATGATTACTTCCATTTTAAAAGTTTTCCTTTACTAATCAACTCTGGTTTTTGTTGTTCTTTTAAAAAGCTGCTCACATAGCTTTGTTTTAATATCATGGTAAGTGGCAATTTATATTACTCAGTTTTTACAGACTAGAACCAAACAGTACAGAATTAAAAATACTTTTTCTAAAAACAACTTAGAGGATGATGTAACATCACCATACCTAAGAGTTAACAATACAGAGAAAAATCTTTGAATTCACTGATTTAAACCAATTTTTCCTCAAAGTTTTTAATATTTACCGAGGAACTATCGTTTTACTAGTTTTCAACCAAATCGAGTTTTTTGTCAAAACTTAAAAAAAATGAACAATTAAGTTATCTGTGAACAAATGAAGTTATATTCTTAACTGATACATTTCCTTTTCTCCAGATAAAGAAAGACTAGTAAAGTCTGTTATGAAAACAGATATACCAAACAAAACTTTACTTCCTTCTTTTCTGGACGGTCAGAGATCTGACCTTTAATTTATTTTTGACAAGACCAATAGCAATTTATTTATATAAATAAAAAACCACCAACGACACCAGTACACCACTGTGTCTGTTTGCCTTTTCAGTTAATCAAATTAAATATGATTATTTCGTTTGTCTTGTGTTTTTCCAATTCAAATTTATATTTATTTTTTCTCACCGTCTCCACCAAACGTCAGAAAAATTAGAACATTTCAGCTACAGAATTCAATCCTTCAAGGTCGGTCTCAGCTTCATTGGTCTTAGGGCAGCTTCAACGAAAACGTGGTCTCCGCAAAGTTGATCTTACCCGGAATTTTTCGTTTGCTTTTTTTGGAGGGGTTATTTGGTTTTGCTTAAAACAACCCCGTGGACCACAAAGGGGGTTAGAAAGGGAGGGGGACAGAAGTAGTCGATTTCTCTAGAAGCCCAGGAAAGTTCAGGTATTTGGGTATTTAGTACAGTTGTTTTAGAGAAAAAAAGACGTTTAAGTTCTAAGATGTTGGAAATGGACAGGGAAACGAAGATGTGACTCCAGCTGCTGAGCATGGCGCAAACCCAGGACCTCCCGGCGCTGGACGTTGGGGGAAGGGAGGGGATCTGCGGGCACCACGCGGTCAGCTCAAGGGGCGGGCTCCACACGCGGACACTCAACTATTTCCTACCCTTCCGAATAGTTACCTCCCTCTTTCCTCCTTAGGCTGGGGTTGAGGGCGAGCAGTTAAAAAACAAGAAAAATGAGAGCGAGAAGAGGGGAACACAGAACCACCCCTCAATTTCAATAAAACCAACGAAGGCGCAAAGGGTTATTTTCGCGCCACAAAAGATGGAAATCCAGGGGCGGCTCTCGGGCCAATGAATGGAAACCAGCAAACGGCTCGGGAGGCTGCGGCCGACCGTGATAGGCTTCCTGTTTCCACCAATCGGGAGAGGGGAGAAGCCCCCCGCCCTCAGCCGGGGCGGTGTCTCTGTAGACGCCGGTTGCTCAACTTGGTCTCGCCGAGTCCACCGGGTGGAGCGCGGGAGCCCCGCCCTGGGGCCGCTTTTTGCGCGCCCTGTGTGCCCGCCGGGTCCTGCAAAGGGCCTCTCAGTCTCCTCCGTGGGTACCAGGCATCCCCAAACGCCAGGGAACCCCGCACGCACACACACACACACGAAACTGAGGCTAGAGGTGCAGGACGGTTCCCAAACCCACGTTGCCTGGTCAGTCCCCGCGGCTCTCCGGCGAGGGAGGATCTCAGGTGGGATGGTGCAGCGAGGCTGACCCCGGCCGGGACGTCCAGACTCGGCCACGCGAGGAGGAGCCAGAAACCCACTGTTCCGCTGCGGGGCCAGGGGGAGGGCGGTCCAGTGGTCAAGGCCTTGGAGGGGAGCAGGCTTGCCGACTAAAGACCTTACCCAGGGTGAGCTGCAGGGATCCCGCCCTCTTTCTCCAGGCAGAGCCAGAGGAAAAAGGAAATAACCCCATCTTCTCATCTCCTGGGGCACCATTTTTTTTTTAATTTTAAACAAAAATAAAAGAAGGCAGATTACGGAGAAAGGGCAGATCCAGGTTACCACTTATCGCATCTCTGGTTTAAACAGATCAGAGTCCAGAACTGTTTGAACGAGCAAGAGGGTGTTAAAATATCTCCTATGAGGCCCTGGCGACGAGGCGGGCATTGTGTGCCTGCCCACCCGCATAAAGGGGCTTCGGCTCCAGGCTGGTCTCACGCAGTAAGGCAGATGGCAACGAGAATGCCTTTACCCCTCCTCTGTCTGCTCAGCCTTCACCCATAACCTGTGGATATGGTAACCGACCTCTAAACATTTGTTCTCCTTTAGTATTATAATGACCCATAAGATTCATTTTTTACTGTCCTCAGTTCAGCAGATATGGAGGAGGTGCAGCTGTCCAAAGAGTAAACAGACCGCAGTTGGCAAAGATTCAGCCTCATCCGCCAGCAGATACCTTGGGTGGGAATTCTTCTTGGTGGAAATGACATTAATTAGGAGGAGCTACAACTACTTAAGAAGGAACCTGGAGTAGCCCTTGAACAGTTAATTTGCGTGAGATTCATTAAAAAACTGTAAGTTAGATTGACTTTATGTTCGTTACTAAAAATTCACCAAAGATATTTTTTCACTTGAGGTAAAAAACAGCTATCTATGATCTTTTTACTCAGCCATTGAGGATATACTTATTCCTGGAAAGATTGGAAGATGGAAAGTGGTGTGGACTGTATTCACCTCCCTTTCTGATGTCTGAGCTTACATTACTAGTGTATGTTTTTAAGGTCCTACATGGAGTATCCAGTTTGTTACAATAATACACAGATTAAGTTCACAAAAGTCCCAGGAACATATTTCTTCAAAATAGCACAAACTTGTTTTAAATTCCAGCTGTTAGGTTTGTTTGATAATGACAGACAACCATGGGGTAGTATTTAATGAAAAATAAACAATTTATCTCATGCTTTAGAAGTAGGTATTTCTTTAGGTCTCAGTTTTATTAAGAGCAAATACAATTAGCCATCCAGAAGCCACCGTTCAACTGACTTTGGAAGCAAGCTGAACATACAGAATTTGTTCTTTTTTTTTTTTAATTGAATGGTAACTATGAACTATGTACATTAATGCATTTCTGGGGTGCACTGTGGTGTTTTCACATACAATTTGAAACATTTCCATCAAACTGGTTAATGCCTTCATGTCATTTTCTTAGTTATTGTGTTAAAACGTTCATATTAGATTCATTCTAAAGATTCTCTTAGAAAGATTCACTTGTACTCTTGTAAGATAAACCACAGAAGTGATCCCTCCAATCCTCCTCCCTCCACCCACATAGAATTTGTTCTTAAGAAAAATTAATGAGAGTTAAAATGATCAACAGACCTCAACATTTACAGTGGTATTAAGAAGATTAAACATTACTAAATGAATGAAAAACAGTATTTCTTCAAATAGCTTTTGGTCCCATGCAACAGGTATGTTTAAATAAATTCTTTTAAAAATATTTACATTTTGCATACTATAGAATAATAACTTTTTCCTTTTTTCTGATCAAGGTCCTCTTTAAAATAAAAATGAAAAAAGTAAGCTCTTAAAAGTCAAACTTAAGCATACAGTACAGATAAATTTCACCAGTAAACTGTTCTTTCAATATTGAGCTTATAATATAGTTCTAAACATTGTTAGCAGGAACACATTTGTCCCCTCTCATAAAGGAAAAGCATTATTAAATTAAACATGAATGAAATTATTGTTAAAGTGTGTTTACGTTTAGAGGGCTAAATTTGCTTAGTAGGAAAGAAAAACCTGTTAAAAGTTGCATTTTAAATGATCTGACACCTTCCAGTTACTTAGCACAAAAACACAAACTTTGTTGTTTGTAAAAAGACAAAATGTAAATAGTCTTTATATCATGCAGTAATTTCCATGCTTTAAAAACAAACTGCCATTCATTTTTTAATTAGAAAATACACACTTTTAAGTGCTATAAATGCTTTGACAAAGAAGCAAACTACATCAGTTAATGATTGAAGATGTTTCCAGCGTAAATCATAATATTTTCTCTATTCACAATACTTTTTTCTATCAGTAAGCGTACTGAGTCGTTAAAGAATCATGTTTACATTTAAATGTAATATAGAATTTCACTTCTTAAAAATTAGCATTTTATGTCTTTTTCATAGAGTACCTGTTAAAAAGTATACCACAAGTATCTGGAGCAAAAGAAGCCTTTGAGAATACATAATCATTAAACAACCCTTGGAGATTTCCACAAGATCCCCAGCACTGCCTTCGTTTCCGTATTCTTCGTCTCCCGTTCACATTTTGTTGGTCCACAAAGGCTCCACTGGGCCCAGATCCTCTCCCCTACACCCACCATTGTACTCTTTACATATAGGGAAAATCGTGAATGGCTCTCAAGGCCAAAAGCATGCAGAAAGACTCAAACAATATTTAAAGTGCGAATACCACCTATGGGTAACGCGGCGAGGTTTTCCTGTTTAAAAGTCCTAAGTTCTCCAACTAAAATTATTTAAATAAAAGTGCCAGCCTACGCCACTCTTTCCTCTCTAGAAACTACAGAAAAGGAAGGTTTCCCTTTAAATACCGACTTTTCCCACTTTGACTTCTCTCCTCCAGCCGCCCAGTCCCCCGACGCCCCCATCCCCAAGGCACAAACCTCCGCCCCGGCGCTCCCCTCCCCCACCCGTGGCCTAGCCCGCCCCCGGCCTCATTTATCCCGGAGCCTTTTCTGAATCGTGCAACCAATGGCAAACGCGAAGCCGAGAGCCACCGCCAGCACAGGCGGAGGCGGAGGAGGTGTCGCCCAGACACCCGCCCAGGACGCTGCGGGCTCCCATCCCCCCACCGCCCCGAGTCGGGGCCGTCCCACTTCTGTGGTGCCCCGGGCCCGACTGGGGTGCACTGGGTGGGGCGAGTCCGCCCGCCCGTCCCGCCCCCACCCCCACTGTGTTTCCGTCCTTGCCAGTCTTGGAAACGTGCTCGCGGCTTTGCTCGGGTTACACTTCTGTCTTTAAAGCCACCAGTCGAGTTCGGGATTTTGACTCTTTGGTTTTGTTAATTACCTGTTTTAAAAAATTGAATGATTAAAACTACGGTAGCTAGAGCTGAGGAATTGCCTAGTTAGCAACCCCACCCCTTTCCTCATTGGAGAAAAATAAAAACAAAACAACCCAGTATTGCAACCCTCCCTCCCCGGATCGGCTCTGACCAGATAACCCTTTCTAAACTCGTGTGGTGACAATCAGCTCCCCTCGGCGCCGGGGCGGCGGCTTCTTTAGCGTTTTTTTCCCTCTTCCTCCTCCCCCTTTTCAGGGTCCCTCGCCCAATCTCGTTTCCCCTCCCCCTCTTCCTCTCGCTCTTTTTTTTTTTCCTCCGAATCCCACTCTAATTGAGGAGCTGGGATTTCTCACGTGAGACGTTGATTTGTAGTTTGAACACGTGGCTCATTCAAAAAGCCGGACACTCGGAGCGGATTTTTTCCGCCCCCTGCGCCTTCTTCCCTCCTCTCCCTCCTCTCCCTCCCCTCCCTCCTGCCAGTCACCCTTCTGGGTTTTTTATGGGGAGGCGGCGCCTGCCTCTCGTAGTGTGATTTTTTCACAGTCGGCTGGCCGATGCCAAAGGGGTTGGAGAGGAAGAGACAAAAAGTAGTTTTTTCCCCTCCTCCTTCTCCTTTCTCTTGCTAAACCCGCCTCCTCCTCAGAGTTAGGAAGACTCGTTTTGATGCTTTTGGGTTATAGCTAGGCTTTTTTTCTTTCTTTTTTTTTTAATATCGAGAAAAGGAAGAACAGGAGCCCGCGGATCTGATTTTTTGCTCCTCGTTCTAGTACTTGGTCCTTACTGTACTTGTGTATTTTAAAGGCTAGAAGACGAGGGGAACAAAACCCGCCTGGATCCATCCATCTCTTTGGATGGTTTTAATTTTTCTTTTTTCTCATTAATTTTTTTAAACAACCAGTCTGCACGATGAACAAACTGTATATCGGAAACCTCAGCGAGAACGCCGCCCCCTCGGACCTAGAAAGTATCTTCAAGGACGCCAAAATCCCGGTGTCGGGACCCTTCTTGGTGAAGACTGGCTACGCGTTCGTGGACTGCCCGGACGAAAGCTGGGCCCTCAAGGCCATCGAGGCGCTTTCAGGTGGGCCCCGGCCTGGCCCCGCTCGGGCTCTCGTCCCAGCCCCGCGCCGCCGGCCGGGGCCCACCGGGGCGGCTCCGCGAGCTCCAGGCCCGGCGCGGGTGGTGAGCGGGGGTGAGGCCCAAGTGCGCACACGCATGGGGCCAGGGGCTTTCCTCAGCTTCGGCGCCCACTGGGCCCGAGGCCCCGTGCCCCGGTCGCGGTTTGCCGGGCGAGGGCGGGCACGCTGTCAAGACCGCCCGGGCGCCGGCTCAGAGGGGCGCGGGGCTGGGGGAGGCGCGCTCTCCCCGCGCCCCACCCGGGCCCAGGCGCGTGCTCCAGGCCCCGGCACGCGGGGCCGAGCTTGAACGTCCGCTTGTTGTCCTTCCTTCCTGCTTTCCTCTGGTCGTTATTTACGGCGCTGGCTTCGCTGCCCTCCCCTCAGCTATGGAGAATGGAAAGTGGCCTCGACCCGGCTGCCGAGTGAGGCCGAGCGCTGGTGCCTCGCGCAGGCGGCCCCGCGCTTCCTCTCCACCCTGCAGGAGGGGAGCGAGTGCGCCGGTTTCCCATATTAAACCTCTCCTGGTCGGACGAACGAAAAGGGGCAAGTGAGCTCGGGCAGCCGCTTGTCGCCTGGGAGGGGGTCGCAGCCACGGCGCTGGGCCACCAGCCACTCTCCGGGCCCCGGCGCGGGGCTGCGGCCTCCGGGGGTGGTTCCTCCGAGGCGGAGGACCTTGCCTGGCGGGGCAGAACGCCCGAGGAGAAGGCTGCGCTGGGGTTCCTCTGGGGAGCCCCTTGCCTTTTGGCTTCCCCTGTCATCAACTCCGACCCGGTGCGGGAGCCTCGCCGTCCTTTGCTCCTGGTTCAGTCTGTTACTACATAGACCTCCGGCCATTCACTCGTCCTTCGTCTCCCTTGTCGTCCCTGGCCCTTTCCCGCCACTCCCTATCCTCCCGAACTCCACCGCCTAGTGTTCCCCGCGGGTCTGGGCTCAAGCAGAGAGAAGGGCCGGGGCGCCCCCTCCCCCGAGTTTGTTCTGTAGGGGAGTGTCCAGGGAGGTGAGAAGAGGGGCCGTGTCCCTCTGGTGGGCCTTGAGGAGTTGGGTGACCCTCCCCCCAGGTGGGCGGGAGAGGCCTGGGGACTAAAGTGTTAGTCAAGTAGTGGGCCCGCCAATTGATCCTCTTTCCCAACCATCTGTAAGTTAAAACCCTACCCCTGGCCGAGCGGGTCGGTTTCTCTATCGACCTTGAGCCTTGGGGGCCATGGGGTCTCAGAAGGCCATTTGTGTCGCCACTTAGGCAGTGTTTGTCCTTAGGGTGGGGAGAGCCGCTGAACCCGGCCGACCTTGTCTTACTTATTGTGTGTCCGCAGGTAAAATAGAACTGCACGGGAAACCCATAGAAGTTGAGCACTCGGTCCCCAAAAGGCAAAGGTGAGCTTATTTATCTGTTTTCACCGATTCTCTTCCCACTCAATTATTGGGAGGAAAGACTCAGCTGAAAACAACTTCTTGTCTTCCTTAGGCTTATCAGGCTGCTGTATGGCTTGGCGATTTTTCTTCCCTTCCTTTTAAGTTGTGGCAGGGTTTTGTGTGTAGATGATGCTGGGAAGGAATAGGGGGCATTTCTCTGGCCCCTGGAGCTCGTTTATTGTTGGTTATCAAAATCTTTCAAGGAAGCTCACAGCTAAATACTTTGTGCCAGTCAAATTGCATATAGAAATCGAAATCAAAAGTCTCAACGGGGAGACTTGGAGAGTTTTGCCGGACTTAAGGAGCAAGGGCTGATTTCCCCCACACCTGTAGGTACAAGGTAGCTGAAAGCGGCCGCGGACACGCGCGTGGTTGGCGCGCCTTTCGTTCTCTGTCCGGAGTTGGGAGGCCTTGGGCGCCTCTGAGAAGAGAGGAATTTGCCTTTCCCCTGTTTGCTAGCCGGCGAGAATTGGAACACGTGAGTGAAAGCCTGGGCTTTTCTAGCCCAGAAATACCTTTTGGTCACTCCTAACCTATATAGATTCTGTGGCCGTGGCCTTTGTTTCTCCTTCTCCTTTTAGGGTATATTTTTGCTTGCAAGATTTGTGCTACTGAAGCAGGGAGATTTCTCTTCTCTGTGTCACTTTGTAGAATGTTTGCAGATTGTTTTGGCCTCTGAAATATTTTGGAGATATGGCCCCTCTCTTTAGAGCAGGCCAGATTCCGGCTCTGTAACCAACTGGAAAGGCGCTGTTCCCTTCCAGTGGCCCTGGGGGTGGCCTGTGCCTTTTCTGGGTTTGCGAGGTGGGGTTAGGGTTTCTGCCTGCCCCTCTCCCATCCCCCTGTTCCCAGCCTGGCCGAACAATCAGCTTAAGTTAATTTAAACCAGGGCTGCGTGTATCTGGTTAGGTATTGATGAGAATGCCTGCTTGGTGGAGGGCAGGGGGGGGTTGCTATATATACTCTTTCTGGTGCAGTGTAGAGGGAGAGATGGCTACACAGAGTGATTTGTGTGCCTGTTTCTAGATTGAGCTCTCTTCTGGGTAAAGCATTTTGACAAATTTTGTTTAAAAGCAAAATTTAGGAACGAGCTAGTTTGGATTTTTGTTTATTTCTCTTGTCCATATACTTAAATCTCATTAGGATAATTGAAAAGAGATTCAAGTGACCAAATTCTGGTAGTGGTCAAATTATTTCGTATAGAATGTAATTCTATTTTTAAAGCTCTTAAAGTAATAGAACACATGTTGAAAAATACCTACATTGAGTTTCAACACATGTTGAAAAATACCTACAGGAATTTAAAAACTGAGGTAGAAGTCATAGTTCCTTAAAGTTTAAAGGCATAGTTTGGTTACCTAGGGAAAAAGTGTGAGCACTTTCTGGCAATTTTAATTGGTTTCATATTTGGCCAGTGTGTCTTAATTTTCTTAAAATGTTGAATAAAAAATAACAGTTATTTGAAGGACTGGTATTTCACCATTTGAAAGTTTCCAAGTTTAAACGTTAAATGTTTTGAGTTTTTCAGATGCAATTCATTGACGTACATGTAAACACAGGTTACTTTGCCTTCCCTTCCTGCTTCTCCTTTCCAAGCTGGTGTGAATTTCTCCCCATGTGTAAGAAATTAAATTTAAAATATTACCTGATGATAATCACCTGTTTTATCCTTAAAGGCTTTTACTCAGCCTAACAACATACTTAGTTACTGTTATTTTTTAATGAACAGGAGTTCTAAGGTAAAATGTTACTGGTGGCAGCAAGTATTTATCAATGGAAGCTTTATTAACAATGTAGATTAAATTTTCAAGCTCCTTTTCACTGGCATTAAAATGCTTTGGATTTTAAATGACATAGTACCATCTTACTGGCGAATAGAGGTGAGAACACTGGAGACAATTTTGTACTGATTTGATTAGAACAATCAAGTAAGTCTCTTGCTTGTGTTAAAATATCTTAAAAGCAGAGTTTTTTTGCCTGGGGAAATTACTGGAAATCTATATTAAAATTGTTTTAATTGAAACTTGGAGCTGTGATGCAGTTTTCTTTATCTGGACTGTTCCATCTGCATAGGCTCTGGGAGAGGGCAGAGAAGGCACCCTGGTGACCACATGCCCAGCAGCTATGGGAGCATTAGGAGGTGGTATCTGTGGGGGTTGCTACCATAGTGAGTTTAGTACTGCAGCTTAATCCTTGACAAGTGAGTCTGCTGGACTTCAGGGTGGAGTTTCTGCTTAGCAGTCATTTCATTTCATCCCGTTATCAGGCAGGCATCTGAAGCAGGCACACCCACATGTGCAGCAATGACCTTTATACCTGCTGTGCAAGGCATGCTGGGAACCTGGTGCTGGAGAATGCTATGGTAGCAGGCTGAGCTGGATGAATGGGCTTGCAGTAACCAAACTGGGGAGCAGGTCCAGGGGGTGATTGGCAAGCTCGCCTAGCTGTGGCTTTGAGTGGAGCTGGGCGGGGACCCTTTCAGGAAGGGGTATTGTTGAGTTTGGTTCAGACCTAGCTTAGCTCCTGATTACCGAAGTCTCCTGGGAATGTGGAAGGAATGTGGCTTTTCTGCATTCAGATACCCCTCAGTTGGGGCAAGACTATAGCAATACTTCACAGACCTTGAGGTCCCCTGCAGCTGGGATGGAGAGAAGATTGCAGTGGATATCTGTGATAGTGTTGTACTTTCTATTCCAAATATCAAAGATAAAGCATATGAAGACTTGATGACTTTGAGTTATAGTAGCGATTCTCCCCCTGGGAACTGTAGAAGGGCCGAAGCATTAGGAAAGTTGAGAACCACTGAGGTATATAGGTTTAACATTTTCCCCCTTGAGGTTAAGTGGGGTGTAAACATAGTTATACTTTGAAGACTGTAGGTGAGTTTGGTTGGAAGAGCTGCTGGTATCTTGTTTCCAGCCTTGTTTGTGCCCGTATGTGATTATGTAAATAGTATTGATGTCCTTTTTTTGTTATGTTGTGGGCTGTTGGGCATGGGAGAGGGAACAGAAAAGTTGCTGATGGTAGGGAACTGAGAGGATGGTGGTTTTAGTGCAATTTCCATGACTTTTTTTTTTTTTTTTTGCAGTTTTTTGGCCGGGGCTGGGTTTGAACCCGCCACCTCTGGCATATGGGGCTGGCGCCTTACTCCTTTGAGCCACAGGTGCCACCCTCCATGACTCTTTTAATTACAAAAATTTTATATTGTTTTTTATTACATAACTATGTGTATGTATATTTTTGAAACAGTCTCCATCACCCTGGTAGAGTGCTATGATATCATAGCTCACAGCAATCCTCTTGCCTCACCCTCTCAAGTAGCTGGGATTACAAGTGCCTTGCCATGATGCTCAGCTAGTTTTCCTATTTCTAGTAAAGATGGGGGTCTCGCTCTTGCTCAGGTTGGTCTTGAACTCCTAAGCCCAGGCTATCCATCCACCTGCGTCAGCCTCCAGGAATGCTAGGATTACAGGTGGGAGCCCCTGTGCCTGGCCCTACCTAACCATTTTTTATTAAACTTCCTCATGATTTACCTGTTAGCATTAATTAGGATTAAATGTAACTGATGTCCTTTTTGTTTCCTTAAAAATATGAGCTGAGTGTGGTGGTGCTTGCCTGTAATGTCAGCTTCTCAGGAGGCCATGCTTGAGCCTAGGAGTTTGAGGCTGCAGTGAGCTGGGATCAGGTCACTGCAGGGCAGCAGAGGAAGACCTAATCTCTAAAATAAATAAGTGAACAACTTATTTCTGTGTTAGAATCTTGTATTTATCATGTAAACTGGACATAGTGTTATGAAAGTCATGGGTTTTAAATATATCATACTTTCAGTGGCTACTTAAAATCTAGTGCTGCATTTTAAGTAGCTGTTACGGAATAGTATGGTGCCATGAGCCCATTCACCAAAGCATGTGATCCTGCATAGTGAGACTGACTTCAGAGTCTTAGGACAAAAAGAGTTGTCTTTAATTCAGAACATTTAACACAGGAATGGACACAGGTATGAATAGGGATGCTACCCCTTATCAGTGTGGTACTGGTGAATCTTGTGAATTGGGGAAGTTTTTCACACATGCAGAGACTTGAGGCTCTGAATGTTAGGAAACTTTATTGGCTGGTAAAAAATTAGAAGAAGGGCTGTCTTTCTGGAGTGCTCAGTTTAAGATCAATGTGTGAGACCGCTTCAGTGGTTGTACTTGGAGAGATTTTTTTCTTGGCCTCATATTTTCTCAAAAACTGTTTGAAAGATCTCTTTGGTTTTAATGCAGTGTAAAAAAATGAATGTTGAAGTAGCTTCTACTGTGTGGATGTCCACAGTAACTCAGAGGAAGATGTTGTGGGATATGACATGTGCCTGGAGCCAGGGGGGACTGGGATCTTGGCTTCTGTTTCTGGCATTCCTTTTGCTTGTGTGATCATAGTAAACTATAAGGGGCATATATTTTGTTATGATATTTCACCAATCTGCTTGGAATAAACTGGAGATTAGCTAAGTGTTCAAAATATTTTTGAATTACAGAGATGGGGTTTTCCTTGTAAGAAACTTGACTTGAATTTTCTGTAGTGCGGCAAATCTTGCTTTGGCCTGTGTACCTCTCTCAGCAAGAAGGAAATGATCTTTGCTGTGCTGGGAAACCCTTTTGTGACCCCTGCTTCAGTTAATGTGTTATAAGATTGAAATTTTGTATTAAAGTGAAGCTGTTGAACCACCTTAGTATGTTTGAAATGACTTCATTATAATTGTCTTTAGCAGTATGCAGGCAGCAACTTTTCTAGCAGTAACTAATTTTTGAAAGGTATGAATTATCCATTCAATAACTTTGGCAGTTGGTTTGGTCTGGGAGGAAGGAAAGACGAGATGGTGAGCTGTGCTATTCTTAGCTCAGTTTCCTTTATTGTCTGTTGCCTCTGATTCAAGCTTTCAGAGTCATAAGACAGGAGGTGGCAGTGTGGGAGCAATGACCAAGGGGTAGGATTGGTATTCTTAGGATGTCTGCTCCATAAATCTGATGTTGCAGATTGGCTTGGACCGCCTGGATTTTGCTTGAAGGCTGGTGGCTAGCAGTTTTGAGTGCTCTGTTAAAATTGAGGGTGTAATTTATCATGATCTGAAATTGCTATTTGGCAAGTGTTCAGTACTGGTAAATAAACACAGTTATAAATATTGATATAATACGTGAATTTTACTGCCCTGAAGGGGAATATGTAGTATATAAACTGTATGCATTTTAGGGAATTATCCTGAGACTATTTAACTTGATTAGAAAATAGTTTGAAATTATTATAGAAGTACTCTTTGAAGAATTTAGTAGAACTATAACATAAGCTGAAAAAGGTGTAAATACTTTGTATATCTGTCATCATTATTTAGTTATTTGGGGATTTGATCCTGTTGTGATCATGATATTTCAGTTATCTATTGCTGCCTAACAAACCACCCAGATTGACAACTCATTCTTAATGATCCTATGGGTCTAATAGGAGGTTGGGTTTGTTCTACGTGGTGTCATTTGGGTCATTTTACTAAGCTAGGCTAATAGGACCAAAGGGGCTTCACTCTTAAAACCGATCTCTTGGTGGTTTTTCTTGTGACCTTTCTTCACATAGTATCTCATCATTCAAAAGTAGCCTGAGCTTTTTTACAGCACAGTGGCTGACTCTACCAAGAGAGAGTGGAAGCTGCCAGTCGTCTTAAAGGTTAGACTCAGAATTGGCACATTGTGACTTCTGTCCCATTTGATTGGTCAAGGCAAGTCATTAGGCCAGCCTAGATTCAAGGGGAATATGGAGATAGACCATCTCTGGATGGTAGAGTGACATGCAGGTACCCAGAGGGAGGACTTGATGGCTCTCTTTGTAGATTATCTTCCACCAGTTGGAGAAGGAAAGGAGTAGTGGCTTTAAAATGCTTTGAACAGAGTATATCTGAAAATTGCATTTAGTACCAGAAATGGAGAGCTAGCTCCGGTTGTAATATCCTGGCAAGAGCTTTGCAGAAAACAAGTATGGCTGTTCTCCATATAGCCATGAGGAATAACCAGCAGGATTTGCTGATGGATTAGGTAAGGAGTATGAGAAGAATCAGGTATGACAAGTTTTTTTGGCTAAAACAATCAAGTGGATATTGGTGCCATTTATCAAACTAGAGAGTATTGGGGAGGAACAGATTCTTTGCTTTTGGTGTATCATGTTTCTGATACTTATTATAAATGTAAATGAAAAAGTTGAATAGGCAGTTGGGGCTATCAATCTGGAGCTCAAGGGAAAGTGGGACATAAAGGTGAAAATTAGGGGCTTCCTCAGTTTGTACTATTTGAAACCATGGAATTGGGCAAGATCACAAAGCAATGGAGCCTGGGTCTCTAGGAGAAAGGAAAGACCAGCTAAGGAGGGTGAGAGGAGATAAGGGAGAAGAAAGCAAATGGGGTGAGCTGTCTGTCTGTGTAAGGTAAGTGAGGAAAGCTTGGAGGAGGAGGGTGTAATCAGCTATGTGGAAAACCACTGAGAGCTGCTGATTTGGATGGATGGATGAATGAGTCGGGGTAGGATTGAATCTCAGCCTTCTGGCTCTCCTATAAATAAATGGAGAATGGTTTACAATTTTTGGAGCAACCTGGAATACTTTCTTTCAGAGTTCTTTTTTTTTTTTTTTTTAAGGATCTTGATTAACTTTATTTTTTCTAGAAACATTTGAGCATATCTCTCAGAAG
The DNA here is from genome assembly GCA_963574575.1 of Galagoides demidoff. NCBI lineage: Eukaryota > Metazoa > Chordata > Mammalia > Primates > Galagidae > Galagoides > Galagoides demidoff. The sequence goes on along the minus strand of CAUYQV010039169.1, from coordinate 19,458 downwards.
ATGGAAGAGTCTTCTCTAGCTTTAATAGATCCTCTTGCACAATGGACAAGACTTGTTTGTGACATCTAATAAAAATTGACCTACTCTTGGAGCTTTTTTTGGCAGAGTTTCATTATGTCACCCTTGGTAGAGTGTCATGGCATCATAGCCCACAATATTAAATTCTTGGGCTCAAGTGATCCTCTTGCCTCAGCCTCCTGAGTAGCTGGGACTACAGGCACCTGCCACAATGCCCAGCAATTTTTTAGAGACAGAGTCTCACTGTTGCTTAGGTGGGTCTCGAACCTGTGAGCTCAAGCAATCCGCCCAACCTTATCTCGCAGAGCATTAGCTTTTAGCATTTCCCTTTTTTTGAGGCAAAGCCTCAAGCTGTTGTCTTGGGTAGAGAGAGTGTTGTAGCATCACAGCTCACAGCAACCTCCAACTCCTGGGCTCAAGCAATTCTTTTGCCTCTGCCTCCTAAGTAGCTGGGACTATAGGTGCCTACCACAATGCCAGGCTATTTTTTGGTTGCAGCCATCACTGTTATTTTTGGTGGGCCCAGGCTGAATTTGAACCCGCCGGCTCATGTGGCTGGCACCTTAGCCACTTGAGCCACAGGAGCTGAGCTGAGCTTTTAGCATTTCCGATGGCTAGGATCTCACTTTTATACTATAGACAACTCATTCTGCTTTTTTATTAAGATACATTTGGGAAATTCTCTGAAGCTGCCGTAGGTTCCAAAACCGTGTAGACCAAGTCTAGTGATAAGTCCAGTGATTCTGTGTGGTGGTCTAAATGCTTGATTTAATAAGCAGAGGTTGAAACTATTGATTAAATGTTTATGGATATCATGGGCTAGGTTTAAAATACTTAAATCACTTTATCTTAGAATGCTAGCATAAATTGACCATTTCATTTTATTCACCAAACTTTTTTTTTTTCCTGAGACAGTCTCATTTTGTCACCTTGGGAAGAATGCCATGGTATCACAGCTCACAGCAACCTCAAACTCTTGGGCTTGAGCAATTGTCTTACCTCAGCTTCCCTAGTAGCTGGGGTTATAGGCACCTGACATAATGCCTGGATATTTTTGGAGATGGAGTTTTACTCTTGTTTAGGTTGGTCTTAAACTTCTGAGCTCAAACAATATACCTGCATTGGCCTCCCAGAGTGCTGGAATTACAGGTGTGAGTCACCACACCCAGCCCTTATTCACAGAACTTTTGCTATAAGAAATCTTTGGGAAGTACCTACATTCTCTCATTTTTGCATATTTAAAAATCTGGTCTTTGATAAAGTAACATCCTGTATTCAGTCACAATAACTGTCAACCAGGTGACAAGTTAGATCAGTTGATTTTTGAGATAGAGGATTTGGTCTGAATAATTCCTTTCAATACTTTTTTCTGTCTATGAAGGTCCTTTGGTCAATAGAGTACTAATTTCAAAGGTTTAAAAACCTATTTGAGAAAAGGAAAACTAATAAAATGAAATAACCCAATAGACTGTGAAGTGGTATTGGGTGCTTTACCAAAGTTTTATCCATAAGGCCCTAGGTGAAGGACCTGGCTGAGACCCTCAGCTCCTGAGTGGAGCTCATTTCTGGGTACTACCCTGCCTGCCTTAATTCCTGCTTCTACATTGTGCAGATTCTCAAAGTACAGGACAATCCTATTGTGTTTGTAGTGGCAAGTCCAAACAGAGATGTCTTATTTCTTGTCTTCTCTAGTATAGTAATCTTGTTTGGCTTCTTTGAAGGATTGACTTTTTTTTTTTCTTTGCTTTCATTTAGGAAAAAGACAGGAACACAGGTAGTCTGGAATCCAGTGCTTGTTACAGAATAAAAACATTTGGACATCTTGATTTAAGACAGAAAATGAGACTTTTTCTGCTTTAATATGTATTTTTAGCACCTTCATCTTCATACAAATGAGTTTTGGGAAGTAGAAAGTGCCTACCTAGGAAAATAGAAGGTGGGACAGAGGGCATGGAGCTGTAGATGTTACAATTTTGACTCTGGAGGGTGATTGTAACTTGTTGGTGTGTGTTGTAGATTGCAAAAGAGATAGAGGTATCAATTTGTCCCAGCTTGTTATTCAGTTTGGTAGGACCTTGGCTTGCAGAACAAAGTCTTTTTAACTTGGGATATTACTAAGGATCAGGGGAGTAGTTGTACTGAAACCTGTTTGTTAGGAGCTCTGTTGCTTGCCTCATGTGTCCATGTTGAACTGATCGGTTACAGTCAGAAAGATATTAGGGTATGAAGTCTTAGATCAGGGTTTAATTCCCAACTGTTCTTACTAAATGCATGATGTTGTTTGAAGGTAAGGAAATTAGGTCTTTAGGATAATGTACGCAAAACATCAGTGCAGTATCACCAGTAGTCTTTCTAGGGGTAGCTGTTGTATTTTTCTCCTTGAGATAGATTAGATTTGGTGGTAATAACAGAAATATGGAAGATCTTTGTTCTGCTTTGGGATGTGGACTCACGTAAGTAGAAACCTGTGGATGGGGTGTTTCTTTTTTTCCCCTCATAATGAGGAAAAGAACACACTAGAGCATATAAATATTAAGTAGAATTGGTAATTTTTACACATGTGTACATTCAAATTTAAAACACATAAAGTAAAATATGAAAAATAGTTGTTTTTCAATTCTTACCATCTCCATGTACTTCCCAGGGCTTACCACTAGTTACTTTGTTATATTATCTTCCAGGAGTTCTTTTAGGAATGTCTCTAAACATTTTTTAATATAATCACATCATACTGTTTATAATTTTTGCTTTTTCTAAATTTATCCTAAAGAATCTTATGTGTAGGTACAAACATTTCTCTTTTTTAACAGGTTCGTTTTTCAGCATGGCCATGTGATAATTTAACCATTCTTTCCATAGTGATTTTAGTCAAGTATATTTATTTATATTTTATCAGATCCTTGACTGGGAATTTTTATAATGTAAATTCTTAAATTCTGAATTGCCATCTCAGAAAGTATACATATTTAAATTTGGAAGTGCTCTTAAAAATGCACTGAATTTTTTTTTTTAATTTGTATTTATTTTTTTTGAGACGGAGCCTCAAGCTATCCCCCTGGGTAGATTGCCATGCCATCACAGCTCATAGCAACCTCCAACTCCTGGGCTCAAGCGAGTCTCCTGCCTCCACCTCCCGAGTAGCTGGAACCACAGGCGCCCGCCACAACGCCCGGCCATTTTTTGGTTGCAGCCATCATTGCTGTTTGGCGGGCCTGGGCTGGGGATTTGAACCCGCCACCTTAGGTGTATGTGTCCGGTGCGTTAGCCGATTGAGCCACAGGCGCCGAGCCAAAAATGCACTAAATTTTTTATGTTGACATGGTTAGTCATAATTGATAACAAAGAGCACATGAAGTTTACTGTGAAACTGTTTGCTTAAGAAATTGGCCAGGGCTTGGCACCGGTAACACATTGGTTATGGCACCAGCTACAAACACTGAGGCTGGCGGGTTCAAACCCAGCTCAGGCCAGCTAAGCAACAATGACAATTGCAATAGAAAAATAGCTGGGTGTTGTGGCAGGTGCCTGTAGTCCCAGTTTCTTGGGAGGCTGAGGCAAAAGAATCACTTAAGCCCAAGAGTCTGAGGTTGCTATGAGCTGCGAGACCACGGCACTCTACTGAGGGCAACATAGTGACACTGTCTCAAAAAATAAATTGGCTGGGCATGGTGGCTGACACCTGTATTCCTAACATTCTGGGAGGCCGAGGCAAGTAGATTGCCTGAGCTCAAAGGTTCGAGAACAGCCTGAACCAGAGCGAGACCTCATCTCTAACCAGACCTCATAGCTGGGTGTTGTGGTAGGCACCTATAGTCCCAGCTACTCTGGAGGCAGAGGCAAGAGAAACACTTAAACCTAAGAGTTTGAGGTTGCTGTGAGCTCTGATGCCACCACATTCTCCTGAGAGTAACAAAGTGAGGCTCTGTCTCAAAAATAAAAGTAAAAAAAAAAACGAAATATCTCCTTAAGCATGGAGAACTATGTAATTCTAGAAACAGACTTATTCTTCTGCTATAGATGTTGTGTAATTCTGATAAGTCTTCGTCTGGTTTCATTTGTGCCTTTTGTATATAAAAATTAAGTAAAAAACTGTAAAACTTAGGTTCTGGTTTTTTATTTCTTTTGAGACAGGGTCTCTACTGCCTAAACTAGAGTGCAGTGGCATTATCATAGTTTGCTGCAGCCTTGAACACCTGGGTTCAAGTGACTCCCTCAACCTTCTGAGTAGCTGGGAACACAGGTATATGCCACCTGACTGCTAATTTTTGTATTTTTTTGTGGAGGGGGGGGTCTTGCTCTTATCCAGGCTGGTCTAGAACTCTTGGCCTCAAGTGATCTCTTACCTCAGCCTCCTGAAGTGCTGGGATTACAGGTGTGAGCCACCCCACCTGGCTAGTTCTAATAATTTTACGCCTCAAATACCTAGGACTCATGTGCTCCCCATAGCTTCTTTCCTTTTTTTCTTCCTCCCCTCCCATCTCTCCCCTCTTCCCTCCTTTCCTTCACTCTCTCCCTCCTGTCTCTTTCCCTCCTTCCTCCTCTTCCCCTCCCCCGGCCCCCCCCCCCCCAAGTCTCTCTTCTTTCTTTGTGCAGATACAGGGTATAGGCTAAAGTGCTGGGGCAGCATCATAGTTCACAGCAACCTCAAAATCCTGGGCTCAAGTGATCCTCCTGGCTCAGCCACCCAAGTATCTGGGACTGTAGGCATCTGCTGCAACACCCAGATAATTTTTCTGTTTATAGTAGAGACAGGGTTCTCACTCTTGCTCAGACTGGTCTTGAACTCCTGAGCTCAAGGGATCTACCTGCCTTGTCTTCCCAGAGTCCTAGGATTATAGGTGTGAGCCACTATAACCACTTCACAGTAGTTTCTTTTTTTTTGAGACGGAGCCTCAAGCTATCCCCCTGGGTAGAGTGCCATGGCATCATAGCTCATAGCAACCTCCAACTCCTGGGCTCAAGCGAGTCTCCTGCCTCAGCCTCCCAAGTAGCTGGGACCACAGGTGCCCGCCACAACGCCCAGCCCACAGTGGTTTCTTGTGGAAATTTTACAAACATCAACACTTTAAGAAGAAATTTAATAATTAGCTTTGGCTCAGCGCCTGTAGCTCAGCGGCTAGGTTGCCAGCCGCATACACTGAGCTGGTGGGTTCAGATCCAACCCAGGCTAACTTCAACCCCCAAAGGCTTGGGCGTTGTGGCAGGTGCCCGTAGTCCCAGCTATTTGAGAGGCTGAGGCAAGAGAATCACTTAAGCCCAAGTGTTTGAGGTTGCTGTGATCTGTGATATTACAGCACTCTACCCAGGGTGACATAGTGAGACTATGTCTCAAAAAAGAAAAGGGTGGCGCCTGTGGCTCAGTGGATAGGGCTCTGGCCCCATATACTGAGGGTGGCAGGTTCAAACGTGGCCCTGGCCAGCTACTCGGGAGGCTGAGGCAAAAGAAACGCCTAAGCCCAAGAACTGGAGGTTGCTGTGAGCTGTGACGCCAGGACACTCCACCGAGGGCAGAAAAGTAAGACTCTGTCTCTAACAACAACAACAAAAAGAATTAGCTTCAAAGTGAAGATGGTGCTTAATTTACCATCTTATCTGGGCAGATAATGAACTTAGTTAAGAGAACCTGTTGGAGTGGTAAAACTGTTTAAGAAGTGATTGAGTTCTCCCCAGTGATCCCCTGATGTCTTTATTTTAAAAAAAATTCATCTGGTTTTGCAAAAATGGAGAAGCTCTTTTTCTTTGGGGAGTTCTATGTGGTTGAAGTTTTTAGTTTCCACATTTACCTATTTATTTTTTGAGTTGGATGAATTTTTAGTTTAACCAGCATAGATTGAGCACCTGTGTGCATGATTGATTCTATGCCAGTTTTTAGGGGCAAGAAAAAATAAGTCTCTCATCCTGAAGAAAAGAATATGGAGTATAATGGCTTTCACTTTTTTCTATCCAAATCGCTGGGTGATGTTATCTTCCTTTTCTCTTTGGAGATGGAATCTCACTATGTTTGCCCTCTGTAGGAGTACCATGGTGTCACAGCTCACAGCAACCTCAAACTCCTGGGCTTAAGTGATTTTCTTGCTTCAGCCTCCTAAGTAGCTGAGACACAGGCGCCGGCCACAATGCCCAGCTGTTTTTTTTTGTTGCAGTTGTCATTGTCGTTTTAGTTGGCCTGGGTGGGTTTGGACCCACCACCCACTCTGTGTGTGTGTGTGTGTGTGTGTGTGTGTGTGTGTGTGTGGCCACACCCTGCAGACTGAGCTACGGGCGCTGCCCACCCAACTATTTTTAGAGACAAAGTCTTGCCCTGGCTCAGGCTGGTCTCAAACTCTTGAGCTCAAGGAATATGCCCAACTTGGCCTCCCAGAGTGCTAAGATTACAGGCATGATCATTGCGCCCAGCCTTATCTTCATTTTTAATAGTAATAGTGGCCTGCTATGGCAATGATCTAAATTAAGGTGGGTTAAAATCTCTGGAAGTAAAGAGACATTGTAAATATGTCTCAGGATGTACGTGGGATGCCCCAGAATCACAGAGGAGGGGCAGCAGGCTTAGTCTGGGTGTCGGCACAGCCAGCCAGGGATAAATTGAGAAGGATGTGACACAAGCAGAGGCTACAGTGTGCAGTGAGGGTGGAAGAGGCAGAAGGGACAGCTGGAGCTATAGCACATGAGTGTGAAACATCCTGGGGTGGGGTGGGGGGGAATGACAGGCTGTTTGAGATTAAAGCGGCTTGGGCAGCACCTGTGGCTCAAAGGCGTAGGGTGCCGGCCCCATATACTGGAGGTGGTGCATTCAAACTTGGCCCTAGCCAAAACTGCAAAAAAAAAAAAAAAAAAAAGAGAGATTAGAGAGGCTCAGGTGTGGTACATGGTGATGTGTAGCCTGGTATTTGATTTTTATTAATGACATCATGCACACTGGTGACTGTGACTGCATTTTTTTTTTTTTTTTTTTTTTGAGACAGGAACTTCAAGCTGTCCCCCTGGGTAGAGTGCTATGGCATCACAGCTCACAGCAACCTCCAACTCCTGGGTTCAAGCGAGTCTCCTGCCTCAGCCTTCCGAGTAGCTGGGACCACAGGCTCCCGGCACAATGCCTGGCTACTTTTTGGTTGCAGCCGTTGTTGTTTGGCAGGCCTGGGCTGAATTCCAACCTGCCACCTTGGGTGTTCGTGGCTGGCGCCTTAGCCACTTGAGCCACGGGCGCTGAGCCCTTTTTTTGGGACAGAATTTTGTTTTGTCACCCTCAGTAGAGTGCTATGGCATCACAGCTCACAGCAACCTCAAAGTCTTGGGCTTAAGCCATTCTCTTGCCTTAGCCTCCCAAGTAGCTGGGGCTACAGGTGCCCGTCACAACCAACGTCCAACTGTTTTTAGAGACAAGGTCTTGCTCTGGCTCAGGCTGTTCTCAAACCTGTGAGCTCAGGCAATCCACCCTCCTGAGATTGTCAGAGTGCTAGGATTTCAGGCGTGAGCCACTGCACCCAGCTGACTGCATTATTTTCATTCTTCATGTGTTTAACATTAGGGGCTCAGTCAGTTTAGTTAATGCCATTTAGCGGTTGTTTATTTGGGATTATCACAGGAGCCTTGATGCTTGGGTTAATTTTAGGAGCTGCTCACCAGAGATGAACCTTTTTTGCTTCGTCAGTGCTTCGTGGGAATGGCTGTGTACCTTAATGTCCCATGGAATTCAGAACTGTTCTTAGGGTACCCTCTGACAGATTATGAGGGTAAATTGTGGTATAGGACTAGGAATCCTGTAATAAGGTTGCTGAGCTCATTGATGGCAAGATAGTCCTCAGTAATGCTGATTAAGGCTTCTGGTATTTGATTTTTTATTTGTTTGTTTTTGAGACAGAGCCTCAAGCTGTCACCCTGGGTAGAGTGCCGTGGCATCACAGCTCACAGAACCTCCAACTCCTGGGCTTAAGTGATTCTCTTGCCTCAGCCTCCCAAGTAGCTGGGACTACAGGCATCCGCCCCAACACCCTGCTATTATTTGGTTACAGCTGCCATTGTTGTTTGTTAGGCCCGGGCTGGATTTGAACCTGCCAGCTCAGGTGTATATGGCTGGCACCTTAGCTGCTTGAGCCACAGGAGTTGATCCCTGGTATTTGATTTTTATTAACAGCATCCCAAATGATGTAATGAGCCTCTGGATAAAATTGTGATAAGCACTTTTAAGCAAATACTTTTTCATGGGGAGATGGGCAGGGTCTCATTCTGTCTCCCATGCTAGAGTGCAGTAGCATCATCATAGCTCACTACAGCCTCAAACTCCTTCCTGGTCCTGAGAGATCCTCCTGGCTCAATCTCCTGAGTAGCTGGGACTATAGGTGCTTGCCACTGTGCTCTGCTAATTTTGAAAATTTTTTGTAGAAGTGGAGATCTTGCTATTGCCCAGGCTAGTCCTTTCACCTCAGGCCTTCCAAAATGCTAGCCTGTCAGCCACCACGACTAGCCTGTGAACATGCAATTAACTGAAGTTCGTATAGCACCATTGTAGGGAGGACATTCTGCTTGGAAACCTCAACTGGAATCTTTGTTTAATCTGTGTGTGATCTTGGCCAAACTGATTAAATTCTGAGTGTCTTAGTTTTTTAAATCTGTAAATAGTGATAAAATTTATTGCACAGGGTTGTTGGGAATTTTTTTTTTTTTTTTTTTTAATTTGAGACGAAGTCTCAAGCTGTCGCCCTGGTTCTGGTGCCATGACGCCAAAGCTCACAGCAACCTCAAAAACTCTTGGGCTAAAGTATCTCTTGCCTCAGCCTTCCAAGTAGCTGGGACTATAGGTACCTGCCACAACTCCCAGCTATTTTTTTTTTTTTTTTTTGCAGTTGTCTTTTAAGCTGGCCCAGGCCAGGTTTGAACCCACCAGCCTTGGTGTATATGGCTGGTGCCCTACCCACTGAGCTACAGGCACTGCCAGCTTTGTCTCCTCTTTTTTTTTTTTGTAGAGACAGTCTCACATTATTGCCCTCTGTAGAGTGCTGTGTTATCACAGCTCACAGCAACCTTCCAACTCCTGGGGTTAGGTGATTCTCTTGCCTCAGCCTGCTGAGTAGCTGGGACTATAACACCAGCCACAATGCCTGGCTATTTTTTTTGTTGCAGTTCAGCAGGGGCTGGGTTTAAACTCACCACCCTCAGTATATGGGGCCAGTGCCCTACTCACTGAGCCACAGGCACCATCCAGCTTTTGTCTCCTTTTGAGAATTAGTCAAACTTAGATAACCACAATTTGCTTGTAGTTCCTTGATGCTTCATGAAAAAAGTGGATCATCTTGCAGGTCAAACAAGTTGCATAGTACTTTCTCCAGAAAACTTTAATAGGTTAGCAGAGTCTTTATTTATAATTCCCTTTTCTTCATATAGATGCTCATGCCTGTAATCCTACCACTCTGGGAGGCTGAGATGGATGGATTGCTCGAGCTCAGGAGTTTGAGACCAGCTTGAGTAAAAGCAAGACCCCATCTCTACTAAAAATAGAAAAACTAGCCAGGTGTAGTGGCAGAACCTGTAGTGCCAGCTACTTGGGAGGCTGAGGCAAGAGAATTGCTTGAGCCTGGGAGTTGGAGGTTGCTGTGAGCTGTGACAGCTCAGCCCTTTACCCAGGGCAACAGAGTGAGACTGTGGCTTTAAAAAAAAAGAAAATGGATACTCAAAAGTGAGATTTAATGAAATTTAATAATTTTTACTGCTCATCAGGGATGTTAAAAACAAAATTTGCATCATTATTTATTGCAAGTGCCAGTGAAGAATACAGTGACTAGTTTAGTGCCACTGCCTTTATTCTTGTTAAGGCCAGCAGTTTTACCTACCATTGTTTTTGTGCCATCAGGGCAAAACACAGCGAAAACGGCAAAAACATCTTTGTGTTATAAAATGTTTTGACTTATCGGACTTCCTGAAAGTGTCTCAGGGATTCTCCAATACTTTTGAGAATTGGTGCTCTACAGTAAGGTGTGATTTGAAAGTTTTTGGATGAGGTATTCTTCATGAATATATCTTTCTTTTTTTTGCCTGGGGCTGGGTTTGAACCTGCCACCTCCAGCATATGGGGCTAGTGCCCTACTCCTTTGAACGATAGCCACCCCCATGAATAATCTTCACATCATAAAAAAAGCAAGTGAGGATTTTGGGCAATCCATGGCATGGTAGCTTTGATAGCAAATTTTATAAAGTCAGTTTGTATTAAAAAAACAGATTTAGGAAGAGGAAAAGCAAAAGGAAAAAATGTTAAACTCTAAACACAGAAGAAAAATCTAGGTGCATTAAAGGTAAAATATTTAGATTTAACAGTTAAGAAGTACTGAAAACAAATGCATATGAGCAAAATATAACAAGTATTTGGACATTTGGGCTTTAAGTTCCTCAAACCAAAGGGAACCCTACAAGTTGACACAGGTCATGCCTAAGAAAATGAACAGCATTTAGTACCTTTTGTTGTTCCTAAAACATTAAAGTCCAATTAGGATCTCAAGGTACAACCAGAGTTCCTTTTGACAGTCTAGATGTTTTAAGGCCGAAAGCGTGTAGTAACTTTACTGTATTTGTAATGTTGATCAGCCTCTGACATGTTTCAGCCAGTTTTCTTTGCCCCGAGTTAGAAACAAAACAAGTCATTTTCTAAATCTAACTATCAATGTTAAAGTACTTTTCTTAGACAGTGATTTTTTTCTTTTAAGTATTATAATACAACAATAAACTTTCATGGGATTTTACCAAGCGTTTCCTATTCTGTATATATTTTTTCTGATTGAGAAAGCTTGGTAGCTTGCTGTTATGTTTTCTTTTTCAAATGCTTCTGTTTTGCTGATCTTAGATTTTAGCAGTTTTTAGATGATTCATTCAGTACATTTTTTTTTGAGTGCCAAATGCCAGGTACTGTTTCAGGTGATGGGGAGACACTGAACAAAAGACAATTCTGCTCTCTTGAAGCTCATGATCAGATAAAAGACATTAGTAGGACAATTGGCAGCCACCGGGCACGTGTTACTATCAAGTAATTGAAATGTGGTTAGTCCAGTTGATGTGGTCTAAGTATAAAATACGTTGAAATTTTATGACTTAGTTCAAAGGAATATAAGATATCTCTAAAAATTTTTATATTTTATTTACTTTTTAAATTTTAGATTAATATGAGGGTATAAACAATTAGGTTACATTGTTTGCGTTGGTTATGTAAAGTCCAGGTTGTGGTTGAGCCCTTCACCCAGGAGGTGTGCCAGTTACCCTACATTGTGCCCGTTAGCTGAGAGCACACCAATCCCCCTCCCACATCTACCCTCCCAACCACTTGAATTTAATTGTGTTTTTCTCTTATGTGGGCTTGTGATCATCTACTGGTTTCATATTAGTATTGAGTACATTGGATACTTTTCCATTCTTATGATACTTTACTGAGGGGACTGTTCTTCAGCTTCATCCAGGCTAATACAGAAGATGTACAATTTCCATCTTTTTTTTATGGTTGAATACTATCACATGGTATACGTATACCACAGTTTATTAATCCATTCATGTGTTGATGGGCATTTGGCTTGTTTCCACATCTTTGTGATTATAAATTGAACTGTAACAAACATTCTAGTGCAAATGTCCTTATGGCAAAATGATCGTTTTTCTTCTAGGTAGATAAAAAATATGGAACAATTCGTGAATGCGTGTCATCCTTGTGCAGGGGCCATGCTAATCTTTCTCTGTATTGTTCCAATTTCAGTATATATGCTGCTGAGTGAGTACTATTTGTTTTTGAGACAGTCTCTGTTGCCCTGGGTAGAGTGCTGTGGCATCATTATAGCTCACAACAACTTCAAACTCCTAGGCTCAAGAGATCCTCTTGCCTCAGCCTTCCAAGTAGGTGGGACTATAGGTTCCCATCACAACACCTGGCAATTTTTTCTAATTTTAGTAGAGACAAGGTCTCATTCTTGCTCAGGGTGGTCTTGAACTCCTGAGCTCAAGCAGTCTACTTCTCCCACAGTGGGATTGGCCTCCCAGAGTGTTCAGATTACAGGTGTTAGTTGTCATGCCAGCCAAAGGGACAGTTTTGATCAGATTTGTCTTTAGAAGGTAAGTGTCTGGCTCCTCAGAATAGACCACAGGGCAGGGGAGAGGTGGCATTAGTGAGACCAAACAGGAGATGGTTGTAATTATCCAGGCTAGAGATACTGGTGGCTGGGACCCCAGGGTTGTCATGGTGGTGGTGCTTATGAAGAGGGATTAGAATCTCTAATAGCAAGCATGGAGAGAGGGGCTTGATGTAGTGGGTGAGAAAGGAGCCAAGGATCAACCAAGTGGAAATGTGGGATTTCCATTAACTGTGATAAGCAAGATTGAGAGCAGCATTATGAGGGGCGGGGAAATGAACAGTGAGTTCACTTTGGCCAGGTAAGGTTGGAGGGGCCTGTTAGACCTGTGGAGATAAAAAAGTGAATAAATAGATAGAAGGAAGAGAAGGAGAGATTGGGAAACCAGGGAGCTGAAGGGAAACACCTGGGTGTCCTGACAGGTACAGTTTGGGTGGCACGGGGAGGTGCTGAAAGCCCAGATGCTGTGTGGGGTTTTGAAAGAATGAAAAGATGGGAAGGGAGCAGAGACAGGGAGCCTGGATAGACTTTCAGGGGAGGCTCCCTGTGAAGGTATCACAGACTCACACCTAGAATCCTAGCACTCTGGAGGGCTGAGCTGGGAGGATCTCTGTTGAGCTTAGGAATTTGAGACCATTGTCTCTATTAAAAATTCAATAATTAGTCAGGCATGATGGCAGGCCACCCATATTGCCAGGTACTTGGGAGTTTTAAGCAGAAGGATCACTTGAGCCCAGGAATTTGAAGTTGCATGAACTATAATGATGCCATGGCACTCTAGCTGAGCAAGAGAGAAACTTGGTCTCCAAAACCAAAAGGCATCACAGAAATAGGAAGGCAGCTGGAAGGGCTGTGTGGTTCAAGGGAGGGCTTAAGAAAAACTTTATTGGCGGGGGCGTGGTGGCTCAGGCCTGTTGTCCCAGCACTATGGGCGGCTGAGGCGGGTGGATCACCTGTGCTCAGAGGTTCGAGACCAGCTAAAGACCCCCCTGAGCCAGTTGAGCCAGAGTGAGACCCCGTCTCTACAACAACAACAGGACAACAAGACAGCTGGACCTTGAGATCCCAACTACATGGGGGGCAAGAAAACACTATAGGAGGAAGAAGTAATAAAAAAAAAAAAGAAAAACTTTATTTCAGTTTATAGGAAAGTTACAGAAACAGTATGGATTGAGCATATACCTTTAATTTTGTTTCCCTAGCTGTTAAAGTTTGACTGCTTTCTAATTTTTCTAGAACATTAGAGAGTATATGGAACACATATTGCCCTTTATCTGTAAATTTATCCATAAATACTTCATTGTGTGTTTCCAGAAAACAAGGACATCCTGTTACAAAATCACAGTACACTTACTAAAATAAAAATGTTTGATCCAGGATCTGATTCATGATTACATATTGATTTATTTATTTTGGCCTGGGCTGGGTTTGAACCCACCACCTCCAGCATATGGGGCTGGCGCTCTACTCCTTTGAGCCACAGGTGCCACCTTATTTATTTGTTTTTGAGACTGTCTCACTTTGTTGCTCTCTGTAGAGTCCTGTAGCATCATAGCTCACAGCAATGGGCTCAAGCAGTCCTCCTGCCTTAGCCTCCCAAGTTGCTGCGACTACAGGCACCCTCCACAATGCCTGGCTATTTTTAGAGACGAGGTCTCACTGTGACTCAAGCTGGTCTCAGAACTCCTGAGCTCAAGCAGTCCATCCACCTCAGCTTCCCAAAGTGCTAGGATTATAGATGTGATCCACCATGCCTGTTATGTATTATTAAAGTATAAGTTTAATTAGTGTTCTTGGCTGGGCCCTATTGCTCAGTGGTTAGGGTTCTGGTCACCTGCTCTAGGGCTGGTGGGTTCAAACCCAGCCAGGGCCTGCTAAACGAGAATTTAACCAGGTGTTGTGGTGGGTGCCTTTAGTCCCAGGTACCTGGGAGGCTGAGGCAAGAGATTTACCCAAGCCCCAAGAGTTTGAGGTTGCTGTGACACCACGGCACTCTACTGAGAGTGACAAAGTGAGACTCTGTCTCAAAAAAAAATAAAATACAGTGGCGCCTATGGCTCAAGGAAAGTAGGGTACGGGCCCCATATACTGGAGGTGGCCAGTTCAAGCCCATCCCCAGTCTACAAAAATAAATGAATAAATTAAATAAATGTGTCATTAAACTGCTTTAAAGTGCTGAAATGGCAGCTTATTTTAAAAATTTGGATTTACAAAAAATTAGTATTTTTATAGAAAAATCTTTTTTTAATTGAGTCAGCGTCTCAGTATTTCACTCTGGGTAGAGTGCTGTGGCTTCACAGCTCACAGTAACCTCAAACTCTTGGGCTCAAGGGATTCTCTAGCCTCAGCCCTCCAAGTATCTGGGACTACAGGCACCCGCCACAATGCCCTGCTGTATTTTTGTTGCAGTTGTCATTGTTTAATAGGCCTAGCCAGGTTCAAACCCACCACTCCTGGAGCATGTGGCCAGTGCCGCAAACTCTTTCAATATTGTATTTTTTAATGTTGGAATTAAGTTCTTTTATATAAAGACCCTTGTAAAAACAAAACAATAAAAATAACTGAAGGGGGCAGAGCAAATTTTTAATAAGAAAAAAGAAAGGAAATAATAGATTTTTATTGCTTCTGCTCAGCTTCTTCCTTGGTCTCATTCTTCACTGAAAGAGCTTAGAGCTTTTCAGCTACTTTCTCGGCAGTATTGCTCTTTGCTGGATCCTGCTTTCTTTTCTCTCTCTTTGATCTATTCCCTGCATTCTTCAAACTGTTTTAATTTCTGTGCATTCTCAGCATTTAGGAAGTGGATGGCCAACACCTGCACTTAGAACGCTGGTGTGAACACTCTTCCCGCAAGGTTGGCAGGGGTGTTCCCCACCCAGGCGCAGTGCTGCCGCCTTGGGCTTCAGCGCCATCCTCTGTGTGAACATTTGGCGCAGCTCTTCAGGGTCTGGGCCGTCCTAACCAGGAGGTGGATGGTCCCTTTCTCCTGCTCTTCAGGAGCTTGACGTCAGCGGTGCCTCATTCCTTCCTTTCTGGAAGATCATTCTGGGAAGTAAATCGGAATAGCTTTGCACACTATAAAGCTCCTCTTCATCTTCTCCAGCGTTTTAATTTCTTGTTTAGGAAGAGAAACTATTGGCTCAAACTTTGTGGGTCATGGTTGGACCCACCTGCGTTCTTAGTGTCCTTGGTGGCTGCCACAGGGGTGCAGCGGCTGGGCTGGCTTGGTCGTCCCAGGCTCCTGTGGCCTCTCTGCGGCTGCTTGTAGCTCAGCATTATAATCTTAAAATTTGATGTGTAAGATCAAAGGGTATAGTTTGTGGTTGTAAAGAAATTCAGTTTTTGAAGTGTTCACAGCATAAATATTTCAACAATGAGGGTAAAGTAATGCATTTCTAACTAATGAAATACTGGTATATTTTAATTCTAGCTGTAAGTCTAAAATGTTTAGTCCATATCAGTTTGATTCTGAATTTATAGGCTGGTTTATGAAATACATAATTAAATACATCATAATGGAATTATAGGTAGTAATTGAATACTGTAATGTATCTACAACTATGATGTCTTGAACCTTGATGTTTAAAATATCACTATACATATTTAATATGCATATTATATTTAATAATCTGCATGAAAATCTGGCTGATTTTCCTTTTATGTTAGATTTGTATATCAGTTAATATTTAGCTTTAATAAAAAGGAAGTTACATTTTAATTCCATCATATTTCACTTCAAATTTTTTACCACTTACCAAAAATAACTATTTATAAAGCTTACTATTTTTCTAATATTATACAGACTATCCATCTACAGTTTACTGTGTTACTCAAAAATTGGAATAGCTGATGAGGATATTACAAAAAACTAATTGGTATATTACATACCAAATGTAAGTACAGATTCTGTACAGTATGGTAGTATACATATATATTACAAGAGACAAAATGTTTTGTTTAATATTTTAAAAATGTTTCATGAAAAATAGCATTACCAAATGTAGTGGCTTGGGCACCAGCTACTTTTCTTTTAGGTGTTTCTTTCAGTGGGCATTAACTGTCCATTTAACTTTATTAACAGTTTCACCAAAGAGTCTCACTATGTCGCCCTTGGTTGAATGCTGTGACGTCACAGCTCACAGCAACCCTCAAATTCTTGGGCTTAAGTGATTCTCTTGCCTCAGTCTCCCAAGTAGCTGGGACTACAGACCCCTGCCTTAACGCCCAGCTATTTGTTAGAGATGGGGTCAGGCTCTGTCTCAGGCTGGTCTCAAACCTGTGAGCTTAGGCTATCCACCCACCTCAGCCTCTTAAGTGCTGGGATTATAGGTGTCAACCACCACACCCAGCCCAAGATCCGCCTGTTTTGAAACTATAAAGCTCATTTTATTTTCCATACTATGGATCTGAAAACAAGTATTAGGATCTCCTATTTGCCCATAAAGCAGCCATGCTTAGGACTGGGAGTAAAGCCTTAGTTTCCATGTTAAAGAGGGGGTATTCACTCCTACATATCCCAGATGACTTTATGATATTTAACTTTTTCAAAACAAGTTTTTGATTTAATGATACTGTGATATGATTGACAGATGTCAATTTTACCATGCTTTTCCCAAATAGGTTGCTTACATGTAAAGTTCTAGTTACTGATTTTTTTTGTTGTTGTTGGAGGTAGTCTCACTATGTCACCCTTGGTAGAGTGCTGTGGCATCACAGCTCCCAGCAACCTCACTCATGGGCTTAAGCAATTCTCTTGCCTCAGTCTCCCAAGTAGCTGGGACCACAGGCACCCACCACAATGCCCAGTTTATTTTTTTTGTTGTTGTTGTAGTAGTTGTTGCTTGGCAGGCCTGGACTTGGGTTTGAACCCACTAGCCCTGATGTAGGTGGACAGTGCCCTAGTTGCTGAGCCACAGGCGCTGATCCTAGTTACCTGAAATATATATATATATATATATAGTTGTTGTTGTTGGGGATTCATTGAGGGTACAAAGACTTAGGTTACACTGATCGAATTTGTTAGATGGGCATTTTAGTAAAATAATATCAAAACCTCTAAAATAGCCAGGCATTGTGGTGGGTACCTATAGTTTCAGCTACTCGGGAGGCTAAGACAAAAGGATCGCTTGAGCCCAAGAGTTTTAGGTTGCTGTGAGCTGTGATACCAGGGTATTCTACCCTTGGCTACTGAGTTGAAACTGTCTTCAAAACAGAACAAAACCTCTAAAACAGGCCAGGTGTGGTGGCTCACGCCTGTAACCGCAGCACTCTAGAGGCTGAGGCAGATGGATCCCTTGAGCTCAGGAGTTAAGACCATCCTGAGTAAGAGCGAGACCTCCATCTCTAAAAAATGTGGTGTTGTGGTGGGTGCCTGTAGACCCAGCCACTTGGGAGGCTGAGACAAGAGAATTGCTTAAGCCCAAGAGTTTGAGGTTTCTTTGAGCTGTGATGCCATCTCTACCAAGGGTGACACAGTGAAACTCTGTCTCAAAATAAAAAAAAATCTAAAATAAATACCTGTCAGTTAAATTTTAAACACTACAACTTCTTAAAATCTGGAGTTTGGTGTCAGCAAAGTCTGAGTATATATATTTCTTAGTATAAAAATGAAGAAAACACAAAAATAGAATATTCTATATTACTAACCTTGAACAGAACTTAAGATGACATTAGTCCTGGCCAACTGATAATAAATTTAAGGTTGCATTCTAATGTTTGCAATTTGACAGGTACTGGTCATTTGCAGTTTCATTTTAGTTCAGCTTATCTATTGAGCCCTGCCAATAACACCATTATTCCCAGGTGCTAGAGAGACAGAAAAACATTAACTTAAAAATTTGAAAGAGAAAAATCATAACAATTTTATTCAATCAAAGAGCAGATTTATGTGATTGATGCAAACAATGCATTTTTAAACATCATCATGATTGGCAGTGACTTTAAATGCATAGCTGGACTGAGTTTCCAGGCTCTCTGATTAGATAATTTGCAATTTCTGTAAGAGGTGGAGCTGTTAGTTATGCAACTTATTTTTTTAATCAACAGTATTTTAAGATGTGTCTCACCGTACATAAATCAGATCTAGTTGGTTGTTTTGATGCTGTTTAGTCTCATAACCGTTATGATTGAATTTCTAGGCTACTAAAAAGATAGACCAAGAAACAGAATTTTTTATATTGCTTTCATCTTCTTGTAATTTTTTAGTTATCTATTTTATATATTGAAAGTTTTCCTAAGTCCCAAAATACCTAAAATTGTAAACAGAGGGGGGATACTTTTTAAATGATGTCCAACAGACAAATCTATAAGGAAGAGATTTAGAATTTCAAAGGCTTGTAACTGATTTCTGTATTCTTAAATTTAAGATTTAAGGTTTAATTGTCAGAGTAGGCTTAAATATAAGTAAAGCCTATAAGTAGGCTTAAATATGTATATGATGTAGGACCTCTTAGGAAAAAAGTTAAAATTTTGACCCTGGTCCTTCTCTAGCCCTAGGAAAGCTTGTGTAAAAATGACCTGATATGTGGACAGATGGCTGGTGGTAAAGGGTGTGTTGGAGTCCTGGTGTGCTGCCCCCCACAATGGACAGTCTGTCCTGATAGCTTATATTTGCACTTGTTTCTACAAATCAGTCTTTAGGCAATTATTTAAGTGTTGGGCTTTTAACATGTTTTTAAAGCTTAGGCATTTCCAAAACATTTATTTCAACATTTTTACAAGGTGTTAAAGCCCAGCCCACTAAATTTTAGTACCCTATACAGATTGTTAATGACAGATTTAGTTTATGATGGCTTTTTTAATTATAAAGCTTTCAAAAGAGCTAGGGCATTTGGTAGGGAGGTAAGGGCCATTTGAAAGTTCTGGTGTCTGTGTTATAGAGGAAGTGTGAGTGGCAGGTAGATGTGCTTGGGTATTTGTGAAGGTAAGAACCACTTATTTATACCTTTGGGGTTTGGTACCCACCCCCATATTTCTTGGCTTATGTTAAACTTTTTGACCAATTACATCAATATCAGGAAACTAAGAGTGTTTTTTTCCTTTGAGAAGCTCATATCCTGGATGGCCGTGGAGATGTGTTGAAGTCATATGAAGTATGCCTTTGCATATTGTCACATTGATTATAAGCATGTTAGCACAACCTAGCTTGTCGTCATAAGGGACACAATTTTATTTATTTATTTATTTATTTTGAGACAGAGCCTCAAGGTGTCCCCCTGGGTAGAGTGCTGTGGCATCACAGCTCACAGCAACCTCCAACTCCTGGGCTCAAGCGAGTCTCTTGCCTCTGCCTCCCAAGTAGCTGGGATCACAGGTGCCCACCACAACATCTGGCTATTTTTTGGTTGCA
>CAUYQV010039168.1:0-22519 GCA_963574575.1 Galagoides demidoff | reverse complement strand
CTTAGTATTTTTCCCTAAACCCGGAACAGGAGCTGGGAAAATTTGAATTAACCCCATTGCCAAAACAATCAAAGCTAAGGGTAAAAAAAAAAAAAAAAAAAAAAAACAACTGTGAGTTGCCGGGTTATAACCTTTTTTTTTTTTTTCTCTTAGATCTATTTAACATGAATATTCTCAGATCTTTCCCCTTTAGGCTTATTTCAATTCTGGAAAGAGAGATACTGATATTCAAAGACAGAGGAAGCAAAGAATATTGAACCTTAAAAATCTCTCTGTAGAACTCCTGGTTCTTCTGTGTTCACTGAAATCTTCTGCACTCCTATAATCTGCTATCTTATCCTTAGAGTTTTTGCCTTCTAAGAGCTTAATTTTACCATATTGAAGATAGAAAGAATACAGGAAATATATTCTATACGGATATAGAATAAAGCAGTCTGTATGAGCTCAAGACTGCTAAGAGAAAGTATCAGAATCAATCCATACGGAGTATGTCATTTACATACAGTCTCATGCTGGAGCTTTACTCTGTGGATATGATTTTCTTCAATGCTCACATGTGTTCAATGGAGCATTAACAATTATTAACATCGGCTGGACATGGTGGACACCTGTTATCCTAGCATGCTGGGAGGCCGAGGCAGATGGATTGCTTGAGCTCAGAGTTCCAGATCAGCCTCAGCAAGAGTGAGACCCTCATCTCTAAAAAAAAAAAAAAAAAAAAAATAGCCGGTTGTGTGGCAGGTGCCTGTAGTCCCAGCTATTCAGGAGGCTAAGGCAAGAGAATTACTTGAGCCTAAGAGGTGACCTATGACACCACCACTCTACCCAAGGTGACAAAATGAGACTCTGTTTCAAAGAAACAAAAAACAAACAATTACTAACATCTTCACTTTAAAGCATAAGAAAACAAGACCAACAGGTAAAGTTCATCAGATTTGATAGCCTAACTCTTGACTGTTACGGTACACTAAACGGAACTAACACATGCGTTTGCTGGGATTTTGTCCTTTTTTTGTTGTTCTTGTCAGCATCATCACATTTTGTAAAAGCAAAAGTGATCCCCAAGGCAACTTCTGCTTTGGGTTCTGTTCTTCTCCACAGCAGGGAAACCCCTATTGTATAGGATTTGACTGTTGAACCTGGATGCAGAGCTAGGGACTGGAAATTTTGAGTACGGAGGAGCACAGGCAAGCACTGATGTTTGTGGAAGAATAAACTTCGTGGCTCAAATTCATGAAACACTTGTCTAAACTTCTCTTAGAAAAAAAAAAAAAAACTCCTGACTCCCTCACTGGAAGCTCAATCGAGCTTTAAACTTTGAGACCATCATCTTGTGATCAGGCATCTTTACATTTGCATAAATTCCCTCCCCCACCACCAATTTCTATAACTCTAGAGTCCTGTTTGTGTTTTAAACAGAGCATGTTTCATGGGGTATGAAAATACCAGCAGAAACGGCTCTCTTCATATTATCAGGTGACTTGTTCAGAGGGTGCCGACAGTCCTGCGGAGGCAGGAATAGCCACTCGGCCTGGAGAGCCCACGATCTGTGGCTTTTCCTTAGGTGGAATATCAGGAGATAAGCTCAGCCTAAATTTTGCATTTGCGTTGGTGCCGGTGACCAGAGGACTTAGGAGCAAACGCATATTTGACACCTATTTATCTATGTCAGGGGGTTGTCATGGGAGTCAAGGTGATGTTGACTTCAGTGAGGTCCTTTGAGGAGAGGTGGTGAGGAACTGGATATATTTGCTTGGTTCTATTTTCACATCTAACTACCGTTTGCCAAAAGGTTAAGTTTCTCTCACCTCTCTGTCAGCACTCCCAGAGACCTAACCGGTGGCAGTGGGAACAGATAAGGCAGAGGAGTGCGTTACATTGTCCCTGTGCTGTACTTAAAAGTAATTTTTCTTGGCTTTTAACATTTTTTTATATTGACCGGCAATGGTTGAGAATGAGAAGCGTGTGTATTTTAAAAGAATATGCTCTACTTTCTGTCAAATGTGAGACAGCAGTTGAAGAAAGGTCATGGAGATAGAACTACCAGGGAGGAATCCTAAAGAAAAAGGAATAATTGCCTAGACCAATCTATTCATTCAAAGCCTTGAACCAAGGAAATGCAACAGTTTGTTGACCGGGAGGGTGATTGCTGGGATCACGCCTATGATTTATCCTATAAGGGTACATGTGAATCTTTCTAAATGTGGAATATAAATGTCTTACCACAACAACTATGAGAATGACATGAAGGCCATGTTGGCCAATTGGATGAAAGTATTTCAAATTGTATATGGAAACAACACACTGTACCCCATGATAGTATTAATGTACACAACTATGATTTAATTAAAAAAAAAGAATTTGTTGACCTGTCACTTAGATCATGAATCGTTGCAATTTGAAAATTCTATGTATTATGACTTTATCTGTTACTCCAAAACACAGTTGGAAACAAGGGAGAGTTTATTGGCTCAAATCAAATTTAAATCTCAAATTTCATATTTGTTAATGAGCTTTCAAAGGATATGTTCCCTGAGATCAAAAACAAACAAACACCCTCAATTCTCTGAAAGCAAATGCCCAACATAATTATAAAGATTTTTTTCAAAGCACTCTGGGCTTACGTATACACACGCAAACACACCACAGCCCTCATGTGGACACTCAGTCTCACATCTCTGCTGTCTGTCTTTCCTCTTTCCTATCAGTTTCTAGAGGCTAGATCTAAAATTTGAGCTCTTACTAGGTGTGAAGCACTGTGCACAGCATCTTACTTGGTCTTGGAAATCCGCCAGGGTATCGCTGTTTGTATGCTTATTTCCCGTGTCAGATAGACCAGGCCTGGAGTGCTGACACAGCTGATTGCTGGAACTTGACTCCTGAGATTAGGACTTGAACCCCCGTACCATCTTCCTTCCCAGCTAAGGAGGCTAAACCATAACAAAGATGCCTTTGCCACTGGTTGAATTTATGATCACTCCTAGCCACAGAAGTAACCCTTATGTCTTCCATGATATCGCTTTAAGCTGCTATCATATTTAGCTGTGGAAGAGTAGATTTTTACACATCATAACTCAGTGATGACTTTTTATAGTAACAATCCCCCCATGTATAAGGTTAGGTAGATGTGTAGGTATACCAGAGATGGACATGCAGCTATCTGGAAGGGTGTAAGAGAAACTGTGTCGGCATCTGGATAAAATCAAGCAGCGTGGCTGAAGGTGAGAGAGTCAACCTTTTGGTATTTCTCACATGTACCTATATTATCAACTCAAAAGCAGTTCCAAAATCAAATGCAATCAAACCACACAACCCCCACAGAAATCCATTTTATCCTCCTGGGAGAATATTGCCTTTCACGCAGAGGAGCGATTGTTTATCATAACATTTATGAATCACCAATAAAACATTATTGGCCACTTTCTATCTGCTGCAAATTAGTTTTTTTTCATTAAAATCAATTGAATTCTAATGATCAGCTTATTACCTTTGAATTGTTTTAGTAAGTGTTGTCCTTTTCTGTTTTCAGATAAAAATCAGTGTGCTTTTTTGGGAGGCCGTGACATTTATGCTTCTACAAACTGATTTGTACTCAGTGCAAGCTCATGCTCAAGTTCAAACTTTCCATTTTAATCTCAGATTAATAGGAGGGTACATCTAATCAGGTTATAGTGTTTGCATTTGTAGGGTAAAGTCCCAGTGGTAGTTGAGTCCTTCACCCAGGAAGTGTGCCATACATCCTTACCTTGTGCCCACTGGGTAGGACCTTACCAAATTCCCTCTCCCCACTTTTTACCCTTCCCCTTCTCTTGAATTTAATTATTTTTCTCTCTCGTGGGCCCCTAGTTGACATTCACCTGTTATGAATCTGACAAAGGGCTAATAATGAAAATCGACAGAGAACAGCAAGCAAATCAACCAGAAAAGTTCAAACTTTTAACACAGTTTGGCTTTATATTCTGGGGTTTAGCAATGGACTAGAGGCCATTCTCCACTGTGTTTCTTTGAGAACATGAGCCACTCTGAAGATGTTGCATCTCAGTTTTTAGCCTCGGTGTCCGCTCCCTCATTCATTTATTCATTTATTCCTTCATTTGTGCCTCATGTTAATTAGGTCCTTTCCAGATGTCCAATTTGCCTTGAGTGACAATATATGGGAAACCGTGGGAGGGAGCAAAGGAAGGCATTTCAACAGAATAAAACAAAAGCAGTTCTATTAATCTGGTTAGTGCCAGGAATCCCAGCTGCACCTCACAGACAGATAAAATTGTGGGCATAGCAGTCTCTACAGTTGCATAAATGCCAGGCATTCTTTAAACTCAGATGCAAATCAGCTTAGGTTTATATTTGATCCTTGAATCATCTTTTTTTTTTTTTTTTTTTGTAGCCAGCTGGAGTTTTTGGCCATAATATGCTAACAATTTTTGGATGAATCGTGTTGTGGTCAGTATGGGCCTCTCTCCAGCCTGAATACTATTATTCAGTTTCATTTTTAAAACAGTTCATTATACATATTTCAGCAGAAATAATCTCTACTGTATCTATCGATGCTTAATGAAATGTGCCTTAACAAAATTTTTTCCGGGCAGGAAAAATGACAGGTATGTCTGATTGTCACAGACAGCGCTATAAAATGGCGAAGTCTCTGGGCTCGGGATTTGGAAGTTGGATTCATCTGTGGTGAGCTCTGTGTGCTAGTACAAGTTAATTAAATCTTCCTAAGCCTCCATTTGCTCATTTAAAAGCAAGGTTGGTTGTAAGGATTAAAGTACATCACACGAATGAAACGCTAAGGACAGCAAATGGTATTGTGTAATCACTCAATAAATGGTAATTCTTATTTTTGTGCTGGTGGCTCTCAGGGTTGCTGAAGAGGCATGTGAGATGCAGTGATGTCACCACATGGAGGGGTGGGCGTGAGCAGAGAGTCTCAAATAGCTTCTCTGCAAGGGTGGGGTGAAATAAGAATTTCCTCTGACAGCTCAAATTTCTTCTCTGGCATGCAAAGCCCTCCAGAACATATTTCTAATCCAGACTTAATTCCAACTCCTTCCCAATGCAAGCCTGTTTTAGCCAGAGGCCCTTCCTCAGATTCTTCTCTATGAGCTTGAGGAAGAATGTCCCCACCTAAGCCTGGTTCACCATCCATCATCCTTCAGAGCTAGCTCCAATTCTATTACAGGGAAGTTCTCTCCAAACATTTTGTCCTCTCCTCCTCTTTCCCATGTATCAACCAAATAATTATTTTCTCTGCACATTTTGGTGGGGTATTTGTAGTCTAAGCTGTCATAACAAATTTACCAGACATTTACCAGCTTGAAACAAAGTAAATTTATTATCTTACAGTCTTAGGTCAAGAGTCTGACCCAAGTTATCACTCAGTTAAGACCAAGGTGTCCCAGAGCTCAGTTCCTTCCTAAGAGATCTAAGAGTGCATCTTTTCTCTGGTTCATTCAAGTGTGGCAGAGTCCAGTTCCATGCCATTGTATGACCAACACCCTCATTTTCTTCCTGGCTGTTGGCTGGAGGCCACCGTTTGCTCCCAGAGGACTCTCTGGGGTCTTTGCAGGTGGCTTTCTATCTCAGAATGCCAGTGGGACATGCAGTCCTCATGCCTCTGCGGCCTCACTGTTCTGTTTCCTTTTTCCAATCTGATGAAATCAAGTGATTAGATAGGGCCCACTAACTTAATCAGGAACAACCTCCCTATCTCAAGGCTCATCTCCTTAGCTACAATTGTGAAATCCTTTCTTTACCATATTAAGGTTTGGGCATTTTTGACGAGTCATTATTCTATCCCAGCTAGTTTTATCAAGTCCATTCAGGATTTAAATTACACTTGGGTCATGTCTGAATTGAAAGTATTTTTTCAATGTCAAAGTTCTGGATGGTAAAAAGGGATGAGGGATGTTGTCACAGTTTTCTGTAGCCCTAATGTGACCTAACCTCAGAATTCTGAAAATGATCCAGAGGCATTCAAGGAGATTGCTGAGTCAACGCTTCAAGAGAGTATTTGGGTTTTTATTTTTATATCTTAAACTGTCAAATTTACAAAGGATTTTTTTTATATTGGAAAAACAATCTATGAGACTCCTTCTTATAACAGGGTTTTTCTTAGGCAAATGCTGTGAACTTAACTATGCTTGGGCTGGTTTAAGTAACAGGTGTCATGATCTTGAAGCTGAACTTCAAGGTTGAGTTTACTGGCTTAGAAGAACTATTTGTCGTAACAGCATTTATTAAAATCGTGCTTTGCAGCAATGACCAAGGAGATAAAGTGTTCTCTGCCTGATAGGCATTTCTCTAGGAAGCCACGTTTAAATGTCCTTCATGTTGACATAATAATTTTATGAGTGGGAAAATTACTTTATCTCATCCTGGGCAACCTACTGAAATATTATGAACTCCTATCTTAATATTTTCTTTGGACATTCACTCATCATTCTCCCTGTTTCTATCTGCCGACTCTTAATATATAAAACAAATACATTTAACGGAAAGCAATTTCTAAGCCTTTACACAAACTGTTTCTTTTTTCTCATGTTTTATTTTTTCTTTACAAGTCTCACCAGGAAATCTTCTGTCTGTAAAACCCGCACTGAAATTCTTCCCAAGGAAAGTCTTCTAGCTCTTCTCGCCTCTACAGAATACGAAATATGCCAGAGTTGTTTTCTATAGAATATACATTCAGCTCCATAAGCACTAAATGTGTCTGCCTAACTGATTAATAATATCTACCACTGAATAAATGGACAGTATCTCTGTACTTTTTCTATAGAACATAATCTGAATCGATTGTTGCTTCTTTTTTTCTATTGTTAATTTTGTCTGGTTTATTAATTTGTAAAGATTCTTTAGATTACAGAAACTTGACAAGTGAATTTAGGGTTTTTTTTTTTCTCTTGACAATGTAGTAAACACATTGTTCTGAAACATCTTTCTGTGGCATGATCGACTATTAGATCGATCCAAGGAAACTAGAGAGTGTGATTATTTAGCTTAAAGCTAATAAAGAAGCACAAATACTCGATTGATCTTATCTATAACTCTTTAAGGGTCCATACCATGCTGAATATCACCCTCTGTATAATGTAGAAATGGTCTGAGCCATTGAGAATAACATTTCCTGCTCTGTGACCATCGTCAAGCCATGTTTCTCCATGATATAATCTATCTTCGGTTCTAGTTTAAAACTTTTCTTTATTTAAAATGAACTTACTGAAATATAATTCACATATCACACACTTCACCTGTTTCAAGTATACAATTCAATGTTTTTTCACATATTCACAGATAAATGCTGCCATCATACAATCTGTTTCAGAATGTTTTCTCTAACTCTTGAAGAAACCATATATAATTTATATTAAAAAAATTCAGATCTATATAAAGGTACAATTGTTTAGGTCACATTGTTTTTGTTTCTAAGGTAAAGTCCAAGCTGTAGTTGAGCATGACAAGGGTCTTGGACCTACTGACTTTATGTCAATTTTATCTTTCTAGTGCTAAAAAGATGTCTTTTAATAAAATTTAAAATTTCCTCATTAAGTACTCCATTAGTAAATTTAACATAAACACTGAGAGTCAGAGTGGGGCGATATATACACTATATACACATGTATTGATTCACACATTACTCTCTGGAGAACATTTTGTCCTGAGGCAAATCTTCTAAATAATGAAATCATTTAGGAAAGAATCCCATACCACTACCCAGCAATTGACAACGGATCACAGATCTCGATAGTATATTCTCTTGGAAACCAAAAAAAAGAAAAATGATCTCAGAAAGGCCTGTTGTTTTGGCAAGGAGTGAAATGCAATTGCATTTTTACATATTGAGTAGCAGTTGGTATTTTATAAATGGTTAATGTGGGTATCATTCCAAGAGGCATTAGCAATATTAGAGTCGGTAGCAACACTACAGCTCAGCAATTCTGCACATAATCAAGAGTTGGGCGGCATCCACGGAGAGTTTTTATTACGTAGCTAGGCACTTGAAAATATGTCTCTGGAAGCAAAATGAGATGATGATGAGGGAAATTATGTAACGAGCGATGCCAAAATAGACAGAAAGAAAAATCTTCCTTGGAAAAAACAAGTGTGTTTGGGCATAGAAGACATTTCTAGCAACCTGTCCACCTGTAGAAAGTAGCCCTTGTTCAGATTTCAAAACAACCCCCAAGGTTATTAACAAAAATGGTGAAAATATAAGGGTCTAGATGTACTTGGTCATGTTTTCCTTCTGATGCTTCTTTTTGGAATTGTGTCATACACAGAGGGTGCGAAAAACTGTATACACGTTTTAAGAAAGGAAAAAACGATACTGAAATCATGATACTCAATATATATCGATAATGTTTGTTATCTTTGGTATTGTGTCTTGCATCTCTTACACAAGTCAAACATGACATGAGTGTCATAATTTTCATATAGTTTTTCCTTTCTTAAAATGTGTCCTTTTTGACCTTCCCTCTCTATGCACATATGTACACACACAGATAATATACATATGTGTATATACAAGTTCTGTCTGGAAGGTATCCATCAGCTTATGTCTCTATTTTTCCTATTACATGGTTGGATATTTTCTGGACAGCCCTCTTATGTATATATAATTTCAGGTTAATTAATATTTTTAATTAAGACTGTTTTTTTTTTTTTGTTCTTGTTGTTACTTCCTGTGAATTGTTACTTGTTCAGTCCTCTAAATACAGAGATACACTTAGCTGCATGGCTTAACCTATCCTTCCCTTGGTGGACTTAGAAAGTGAACTATTTCCATGGCTTCTACCCCTGTGTGGATTGGGATCACATCATTTTTCTCTGGGGTCTGAACATTGTCCATTGTTTTGGTCTATCTTCAACTGCCTATTTTCCACCTCCTCGGTGGATCCCTCCCACCATTTTTCTTCCTCATGGAGATTTTTTACTCTAGATTTCTTGAATTACCTTCCTCCCTTCAGATACTACATCTCAAAGACCTCAAGTCTTCCCCATTTCTTCCTTTCTCTCATGATAGCTGCTCAGTCTCCAGATGTGCATGGGGCACCCATATTCTCCTCACATGTGTGCCATCTCTTTCTTGTCCATTTCTCTAGCTTATCATTTCATGCCTCAGTGAGTGCAATGGCCTAATGGTTGCTCTGCCTGGATTCCCAATTTCCCTCTTCTATTTTGTCCTAGACAGCACTCCCCAGAACAATTGCATAGCACACAACTCTCATATCAAGACATTATCAGTGTTTTCACTGTTCTTGCAGGTTAAATCTAAATTACATTGTCTGTCAATGAATAACTGTATTCTAATTTGATATTTTGGAGAAAGGAATACAAAATAATTCTGTCTTTTTGGTCAGACAATTCCTCTTTTCTGGAATGTTCTCCCTACCCATCTGCACTTACCGAAGTCTGACCCTTTTCCATAAGATGTAATTCAAGTGTGATCATATTTGATGAAGAAACACCAAAAATATAGTTCCATATGGTTTAAGTTGAAAATATTTTTTGAGAGTCTAACCATCTTACTAAATCAGATCCTTCAGGTAAAGAAACTGTGTCATACATTTGGACACAAATGTTTATAGCAGCTCATTTCACACTCGCAAAAACACGAAAACAATCCAAGTGCTCATCAACTCATGAATGGATGAATAAATTGTGATATATATATATATATATACACACACACATCTATGATATATATCCTATATATATATATGTATACACACACACATATATAGCAATTTCATGGACATTTATATATATATCATGGAATACTATTCATCCATAAAAAATGATGGAAACTTCATATCTTTTATATTTACCTGGATGGAATTAAAAATTATTCTCCTTAGTAAGGTATCTCAAGAACAGAAAAGCAAGAGTCCCATGTTCTCAATATAAATTTGAAACTAGTATATAAGTAACTACAGACCCACATGAGAGAAAATTCCTATTAAATTCAAGAAGAGAGTAAAGAGCTCGATAAACTCCCACCTGATGGGCACAATGCAGGGGTAAATGGAGTACCTCCTTGTGAAGGACTCAACTACAACTTGCTACCAAATGCAAACAATGTAACCTACTCTTATGTACTCTTACATTGATGTGAATAAAACAAAAAAAGGAAAGAAGCTGTGTGATGAAATGGCAGCAAACCATGTGAGAACAGGGCAGGTGTCGCCTGTATCTGGATGTGGGAGGATGGCATTTCCTGACGGTTGGTGGCAGATTTGCAAGCCAAACCTGGATCTCTTACCTGCTAGTCAACATCCTATGATACAATCAAAAGCTTCAAGGTGTAGTCATTAAAATGCAGATACATAGCAATCAGGAGGCCTGGACCCATGCCTGGCTAGCCCACTCATTATGAACGTGAAGTTAGACAAGTTACTTAATATTTCTGCCTCCTGATCTGTGAAATGAGCCCAGCAGTCTTGTTGTGGGTTTAAAATGAAGGAATACAAGTTAAGTATTTAGTGCAATTCCTGAGTTGAAGAAACCCCTTTATAATGTAAGCAGCTGTTACTGAAACACTATGACTGGAGAAAACTATCTTCTTCAACCACTAGAAGAAAGTTATCATCAAACACCAGTGGCTTAACCATGAAGTTTTAGATTCAAGTCCATAACCAACATTATGTCTATTCCTTAATTGACTAAGATGGAGGTTTCTCCCATTCCAGATGAGATGCGTTAATTACGTTCCCAGCAATCAAATCACATCTTACACATCAATCGATTCATTTTGTATTTGGTGTGTATTTCTGTAACAAATATAATTTGTATGATACCGTCTTGTTGTTTAATAGTATTTTATACCCATAATTGAAATTTTTCTTTGCTCTTTCTCTTGCATAAATCTGGATCGAAAAAGGTATAGCTACAGCATATACGCACTTTGAAAAAACACTGTATCACAGAAGATTACTGGAAAACCCACAATTCAATTATTGGATGAACCAGACTAACCATCTCCTTGAGAACCAGATGCCCAGTTGCCAAATTATACCAACAGAGGACAGTAACATTCACCTTTGGAAACATTCTAAGTAATTCCAAGTAATTAGCAAAAGAAGACATGAAACAGCTAAAAACCTTAATCTGGACTCAGACTGTCTTTGTTGAAATCCTGACTGTCATTTATTGTGGTGAGATCGGAGCAGATTACTGTAACTTTCTGTGCTGGTTTCAATCCCATTTTTACTTTCATAGGATTACTGGAATAAATGAAAACATGTCTATAAATCATTCGGCATCATTTCTGTAATATAAAGCATATAAAGCCTAAATAATGGTATTGATGTTATTGTTATGATTATTGCAATTTATTCAAAGATGTGCTATTTCTTTTTCTTTTTCTTTTTTTTTTTTTTTTTGCAATTTTTGGCTGGGGCTGGGTTTGAACCCACCACCTCTGGCATATGGGGCCGGTGCCTTACTCCTTTGAGCCACAGGTGCTGCCCCAAAGATGTGCTATTTCTAATAGCAGCTTTAGAATTCTCTTTACTCGGTCCTATAGATTTATGATAATCTTCCTTTTTTATTCCCTTTACTGTTCCTTAAGTAAATGAAAAAGAATATGGAAAAGTTCCAAGTGGGTAAACTCCAATGTATCAGGGGGCAGGGGAAGGGATGGACAGCCAGTAGGTGAAGGTCTTACTCAAAATGTCCATGACTAGAGATAATGAATATGGAGCTAGAGGTGTGTGTGTTTTTTTAAAAATTGTTTTATAATCTGAGATAAATATACTGGATTGTAACAGCTGCCGGGGATGGTATTTGTGCGATATCTACTAATAAATGACTGGAATGTTCTTTCCCTTTCCATAAAGGGAATCTTGTTAAGTCAAGTGGGTAACTCTTGAGAGTGTAACAGGACTTGGCAAGTCAATGCCTTTCTGGAGAACATAATTGTGCTTTCTGAAGCTAGACCATAGGCACTCAATTACTTAGAGGGACTCGTGGGCACCCAGCCCGTTGGCTCTTGGATAGTGTGTCAGAAGTCACGGGGGGTTGCCTATCTGAGCTGCAGAGAAAGGAGAAGGTTCTATGTCAAACTTTAAAATATATAGCAACTAACATCCCAAAGCAGCTCCAATTATCTTTTAGTCTAGCTGTTGTCTTAATTCCACAGAGATTCAAAGACAGGGAAATATTTGTACGCATAATGCACAATGCTTTCTATTGTCTGCAATCCTATTTACTTTGTTGATAAAATATGTTTATAAAACTGTTATCTGTTGCCTATAAAATAGTGTATTACTAGTGAGAAAGGTGACAGTAAAGGGAACATCATCATTAGTATTTTATGTGCATATTTTTGTGGCCCACAGGAAGCCCTGCACATGAGTTCCCTTGACCTCATAACCATCTCTGGGATGATGATGCCAGGTGATTTGCCAATACCACATAACCAATAAATGTCATGCGAGGACTTGAATTCAGAACTTCTGAGTTTAAATTCACCCTGCTTTGTAATACCTCATTCTAGGGCATGCTGGGAGCTCGGTGGTTGGGGCACCAGCCACATACACCCTGGCTGGTGAGTTTGAACCAAGCCCAGGCCAGCTAAACAACAATGACAGCTGCAACAAAAAAATAGCCAGGCGTTGTGGTGGGCACCTGTAATCCCAGCCACTTGGGAGGCTGAGGCAAGAGAAATGCATAAGCCCAGCAGTTTGAGGTTGCTGTGAGCTATGATGCCACAGCACTCTACCAAGGGTGACCTAGTGACACTCTATCTCAAAAAAAAAAAAAGCCTCATTATACCTAAGCTATGGATTATGTCACCCATGGAATTGTTCATTGAAAAACAAAGCATATTCGTAATCCCACTTCCTCTTCTTCCTTCTTCCCTATTCCCCGTCCCCCATACTAGATTATATTTGTTTTATTGTTTATATGAGCATGTAGTTGTTTATATATTGATTTCATGTTAGTAAGGAGTACATTAGGTATTTATTTTTTCATTCTTGCAATATTTTACTAAGAATGTGTTTCAACTCTATCCAGTAAATGTAAAAAATGTAAAGATTTCATCTTTTTAATGACTGAATAGTATTCCATGGTATACATGTACCACAATTTGTTGATCCATTCATGGGTTGATAAGCCTTTGGGTTGCTTCCACAACGTGCCAATTATGAATTTATTCGCCATAAACATGTTGATGCAAATAAGTGAAAACAATGTTATCTAAAAATTTGTACCTCCACATTAATTTGAAATAAAATTAAAATATATTATAAATATGCATTCAAATATTTTTCATTTATTTAGTATATAATACTTTTGAGAACATAGTATGTACCAGTTTTAATCATCTCTCCTACAAAATTCCCATGCTGTCTGCTACCTGCCAACCACATGCCTTCCATTCACCTTTTTACCCCCTTTCTCAATGGTCCTGAGACTTCAGAGCATGAGAAAAACCCTCTGAGTGCTTAATAACATTCAGAATTCTAGGACTTTATGCCAACAAGTTGTGATTCAGTACTGAGAAGCCTGGGACTCAACTCCAATCCCAGTCACCACTACACTATGAATTCTTATGTATAGATTCCTGAGCTGCCTACTTGAACACAACCACCATGCTTGACCTGACAATCTGTGCTCTGGTCCTTCAAGGATACAGACCTCTAATCTGGATCCTCTACTCTCCCTTCACTTCCTCCCTTTCAACCTCCCTTCCCTTTAAGTCTACTCCAATATCATGGAAGGACACTTGGGTAGAGAGAAAGATAAATCCAGACTCCACCTGTTGTAAGCAAAACTCGGTCAGGTCAGTATCACTGGCTTATTCATTATAGTTCATTTATTATTGGCTTCTGAGATCTTCCCCCAACAGTTGATGATGGTTCTCTCCCCATGGTCCTTCATCAGTCTCATTTTAGGGCAATGATGGTCTGGGGCTTCTTGTTAGGCTCTGCTGGAAGGTCATCGAAATATGCAATCATTGCCAGATATTATACCCTGGTTAGTGATGCATGAAACTCTCAGCCTTGACCCTTGGACCACTTCCAATCCTGCTCTCAACATGTCCCACATCAAAGAGCTGCTATGTATGAGAAAGTAGGAGACATTAATATTTTCTCAAAAGGGGTCAAGGAGTTCTTTCAGTTTTCTTCCATGATTGTCTATTAATCATTGAGCTCAAATCATAGGTCCTACCTGGGTGTTCTGCCAGATTCTAATTAAAACACTTTTAATATATATATAATGAATTACAATCACTTATGCCTCACACAATCACCAAGCTTTGGTCAATCAGAAGAGGACATGGCAGCTTCATCCTACCTGCTGGAGGGATTCAGAGCCACTTTATTATACGCTTAAAATTAAGGTATCTCAACATGGCTTGTGAACTTGGTGATCTTGCATGGTGACTTGGTGATCTGACTAAATTTCTGCCTCTGTGTTTCAGCCAAGTCTCCACTGGAGCTATTTTAGACCTTAGAAATAGTAACTAAAGACTGACGTGGAAGAGGCTGTACATCCTTTATGCTGTTACCTACGCCTTTGGAATCCCATTTGTAACATCCTGTTAAGCACATGTGACTTCTTAGCTCAACTGTACCTGACCAGAGGTTTTCCATTTTCCTCTTTCAGACACACCTGTACACATGGAGTGTCTTTCTTCTTAATGCGGTCAGGCTTCAGGCCTAATTAAGCCTTCTTGAATCATTACTCCACTTAGCTTTTTCCTTCTTTCTGAATATCCAAAGTTTCAGAATGACTCTTATAAATAATACTGAGTTGGGAGAGAAAGCATTCATCTTTCACCTATGTCAACAGCTGACATCATTTTTTTTATTATTATTAACAATAGTTGTATAAATGGGGTCTGATTTGCTTCCCATAGTGACTGTGGGCTGCGGGTATGTCTGAGGCCCCTGCTTCAAGAGCTAGATCTAGGAGGGGAGTCCATTTGACTGAATTATCATATCTGAGGAGCAGGAAGCAAAAAGCAAGTTCATTTTTGGCCCAAGTGTGTGGGTGAACTGAAGGGCAGGGTCAGTAGGAATGAATGACAAGACAGAATGGCATCTGAAACAACCACAACAAAAATCACATGGCAACACGAGGGTGAAGGGGCAGGTTAAGGATATTCAGCTTGGAAGGCACAGCAGAAAAGTTCCAGGCAGGTACAGAACACAGGGGATGGCAGCTTTTTATGGAATGCTCCTGGCTGAGCCCATGAGCTGCGAGACACAGTTCGGGCACCCTGACCATTGTGAAGAATCCTGGATTAGGACATGCTCAAAGAAGCATCCTGTATTTCTAGACATTTTTGACTACTTTTCCCAACCAACCTGCTTAGACCGAGAAAACCATACATAGGCAAGGGCACTTAAAAATCACTAAAATGACACAGTCTGAATTATTTAAATAAGGAAGTTCAACGTGTGATTAAGCTGTGACTCCCACAACCTTCTCGTACTTCCATAAGGATCTACTCAGTAATTTTCAATGCTGTGAAAATGATACCTAGATTATAGTTTTATTTTTCCTCCATTTTTCAAAGACATTTAAGCACATTTAAACAATTTATTACCTCTAAGAGGATTGCCTCTCCACCGTCTTGAAATATATATCAACAAATAGCCAAGAATTAAAATTTGAAGGCCATTAATCTTAAGAGACATCATGAATAGACAATTCTCTCTCTTGTGTTCCACTATGCCCCAAGGACTTTCAGCATGAGGAATTAGGAAGTAACTACTCACCTGTGTGTGGTTTAGTTGCCCTTTGTTTTGGCAGTTTCTATCTACACTGTAATAATGACTTTTTTCACCATTGTGCTCCCCATTGTGCATTTACTAGTGAAGGCTACCTACGTAGGGACATCTATTTCCAATAGTCATTTACTCTGTTCAAAGATGATCACTGATCACTATAACCCCTTGGGAGTATTTTTTAATAGATGTGTCTCCTTTCACAAAAATGAAAACCCAAGGAGAGAGGCCTTAGTGAGTATGACACCATGCACTTTCTTCGTGTAGTTTCTTTTTCTCCAGCCCCTTAAATTAGGTACTCTTAAGAAAAATGTCAATGGCAAACTAATACTAGAACAAAACAAATCAGCAACACACCAGGTGTTTCATGCAATGAGTGTCCTAATCGCTTCTGTCATCAATTACCAAAACCTCAGGGGCTTAAACAATACATATTTATTCTTGTAGTGTTTTGGAGATTATAACTCTGAAATGGAGCATTAGGGCTAAAATGAAGCTACTGGAAGAGCGTGTTTCTTTCAAACTTCTTAGGCAATAATATATCTCCTTGCCTTATCAGTGGCCAGTCACATTACTGGACTTGTGACCCCTTCCTCCACCTTCAAAGGATGTCAGTCCAGCCTCTGCTTCCACATCTTTCTGCTTCTAACCTTCCTGCCTCCCTAGTTATAAGAACTCTTTTGGTTACACTGGGCTTAGAATGATCTCAAAATCTCATGGTACTTCATTTAATCACACCTATAACGTCTCTTTTCTTATGCAAGGTAATATATTCACAGTTTCCTGACATTAAGGTGTATCTTTGGGGGCCATTTTTCACCTGACCAAAGTGACATCTTACACTGGTAGCTGTTTGATACTAAAACAGCTTTTATAAGATTGGCTTTTATAAGATTCTCTTTCTTACTTTTTGTGTGACTCTGTTGAAACTCAGAACACATAAATTGGATCTGCCAGAAATTCCATCTGGGCTCCATGGTGCTCAGCGTTCACTTTATACTAAATAATTCCTTGTCCATTAAGATGAGGACTCTTTCATATATCAGGGTCCTCGTGCAGGATTGCTACCTCTCTATAGAGGGTCTTTCCTCCTTCTGAAATTGTTGGTCAATTTCTGGATAGCTTTTAAGGGGCTACACAATCGTTACTTTTTTCTCAAGCCTACCCTGCTTTCCTGTTCCCAGGAGGAGCAGTTAAGTGATTTTTTTTTCATAGCATTTTGGCAATGTCCCCACATCAGATTTACCTGTGAAAACACAACCAGCTATGACTCTCCTGTGTCCAATTAAAGCAGGAATCAATGCAAGGTCCACATCGATGAGCAAAAATGGCCTACTTATTATGAAGTCATGTGCTCAAAAACATACTTATTTTTTTCACTGTCCTTAGCTCCAATCCTGTCCTGGATTATTTTCCCTTACTTTTTGTTTCAATTGTTTGAATTTTTAGCTAGAATATATCACTTTTGCAGATTAAAAGAGATAGAGATATTTTTCAAAGGTCTAATTCACATTGAGTTTGTTTCTAAGGTTTCAATTCTGTCCCCAAAGTTAATCATAGAAGATCTCATGGTGTTAAATATAACATGTGTGGCTAGGTGCCATGGCTCACATCTGTGATCCTAGCACTCTGGGAGGCTGGGACAGGTGGATTGCCTGAGCTCAGGAGTTCTAGTCTAGTCTGAGCAAGAATGACACCCAATCTCTACTAAAAATAGAAAAACTAGCTGGACATTATGGCATGCACCTGTAGTTAGTTAGTCAGGAGGCTGAGGCAAAAGGATTGCTCAAACCCAGGAGTTCAATGTTGCTGTGAGCTATGATGACACCAAGGCACTCTACCTAGGGTGACAGAGTGAGATTCTGTCTCAAAAAATAAAGAAAGAAAAAAAAGGAAATAAAGAAACAAATGTAGTATAATATTAAAATCTTAGAGAACTTTAGTAATATTACTTAGGACTACCCTCCCCAAATAAGTCATATTGTTACCAAATATCCTTCACTGAACAATCTGTAACTTTGAAGGAAAACTTAGATAATTTGAGATGCAGATGTTTCCAGATCAAGTGACTCCTGGAGAAGGAACAGTCTTTCCAATGAACTGAGCATTTTGTCTGAAAGGAGCTATAAGAAGCACGTGCCGGATGAAGTCCCGTGGTGCCTGATGCCCACTGCACTTTGCATTCCATGTATACACTCCTCCTTCATTGCTGTCACTTTTCCTCTCCACCTGGGGTGACAGTGAGAGGACCATGGGAAGCTCAACCATGTGGTGAGAGAATCCCTTCTACCTATATCTATATAAAATTTTGAAAAAGTAAGAGTCCGATACTTCACGTTTGGCCTGTCCCAAAGCAACACAGGTGCATTTTGGGAACGGGAAACACTCAACATAGATTGCATGGTGTTTGCAATTGTTGCAAATTGATTGGTGTCTCTAGGCCGTAAGGAGCAGGATTAGCAGTTTACAGCAAGGCACAAACCCAGAGAGACAGAGCAGAAATCAGTTTCCAAAATGCCTTGGATTCTATACTTCAAGAAGTAGTACCTTATTTTGGAAACCAGATGGGATTTGAAAGTAGGGGCTATCATTGATCAAACCCTGCATTTATAAAGACCTCTCTATCAACAATGCAGAAACTAAAGTTGAGGGTGAGCACAATGGCTATTCTGCTTCCATTTGGGAAGCCATTGCATGAACTAAAGACCTTTGAACAGGTAACATTCAATTTTAATTTTTAAACTATGCGCTATAGAGATGAATTAGTGCTATTCTTTGTAGAATGACGTACTTAACTGCATTTTCCAGAAACATATCTATGATTAGGTCCTAGAAGTAATGGGGTCAGGTTAATCTATTCCTTATTCTACAGGGTCTCCGCCCTGCATAGCACCTTGCTAATGGGAATATTTGGTTGTTTTGAACCTATGCAGAGCTTCACAAGAGCATGAGAACCATTGTGTGTATACAAGCTGGTGTGTACGTCTGGGTGTGAATGCGTGTGATGTGTGGTGTGTGTGCCTGTGTTCGAGTGTGTTGTTTTAGTGAAAACCACTCACCTGAGGCAGAGAAGGAAATGGAGCTGAGGGTCAGTGTGAAATTCTTAGTTTATATTTTAATATTAAGCAAAGATTCTTGATGCGACTATCTTCAAGTGTTACTTAAACACAACCTGATTTTTACTAAGTTTCATAGAAAATGGACTTTTTCTGGTAGCTCTAAATCTGTGTATATGTTGTTCTTCAAAATCAGAGCATTTAATTCATTAAGGATAATAAATTAAGATTATTTACATTAAAATTTATTGGGCCTATTAAATACAGATGCTATTCATTACCTGTTATTATGAAAGAGGTTAGCTATTACAGAATGAATCAGCATGAATTGAGTGGGCACCAAAATCTGAATATTATAGGCAGCAATTATCCATCAGGAAAGAAATAAAAACTAAGTCAAGTCTTTCCTGAATATCTGGTGAAGGATAGGGACATATAGGCGTGCTCTAATCCAAGGAAACTGCTGATTCATTTAAATTTGTCCTCTCCTGTGAGTGAAAGGGCAATGCTAATTTTTAGGTAAATTGACCCAGCCCACCTGAGCCTGATCAATGGAGGAGTTTTGCAGACGGCCAATCCTGCTTGCTTATTGTTTGTGGCTCAGTTGTAGTTTTTATTCTTCCAGAGCATAACAGCCAGACTTACGTTGTGTCATCAATGATCAACTTGCTTTTAAAAATATCTCTGTGCATGCGCCAGACACACAGTAATAAGGAATCTGACATAAGCCAAATCTTCCATCTGCTGGGGGATAATGCCTGTCTGCAGTCAGAAGCAAGGCTGGAGTGAGATGCAGGCAGCAAGAGCCAAGACAATGCACAGTGCCCAAGCCTTCTTTTAAAAAGGCCCCAGTAGGGTCATAGGTCATGTGAATCTACAAAGGAAGATAAACAAGTAAGTTGTGTTTACTACCGGCCTTCCTGTGACACTTACAGTTAAAGGAGCGGAACAAGAACTACGCCTTGGCAATTTAATATGTCTCATTTTGCATTTTGTCAAAGTCACCAGTGTGAAAATGTAACCCTGGAAAAATTGGAAAGCGATCTGCCTCTTTCTCTACTTATAATTGGAGACCAAGATGTCCACATTTCTTATCGTTATCCAAATTGCACCATCAGGGGCAAACAACACTTGGATTGATTACTGTCAGTGTTTCTCCAGATGAATTAAAATAGATCTGTTGAGTGAAAAAACAAAAATTGAATCTTATGGCGGTTTTGCAAAGAGTTTTCAAGATGAAATGATCACACAGTACAGCAGGATTCAATTAAATCAAATTTGTATATTTGCTGAACTTGCTTAACACCAGGAGTGGAAAGAAGGGGAAAGAAAACTTTTTGATTTATGTTTAAAAAAATTATAAATTTCAAAATCAAGTCTTGCCCAGCAGTTCCTCCGGCTCTTTTTTTTTTTTTTTTGTCCGGGGCTGGTTTTGAACCTACCACCTCCAGCATGTGGGGCCAGGGTCCTACTCCTTTGAGCCACAGGCGCCACCCTCCAGTTCTTATTTTGTGTCTTGGTCGCATAGCTACTTACCACTGCCATTGCTTAGTGTAAAATTTAGCAACTAATGGTAATTTAAACTTTTTTTTTTTGAGATGGAGCCTCAAGCTATCCCCCTGGGTAGAGTGCCATGGCATCACAGCTTATAGCAACCTCCAACTCCTGGGCTCAAGGGAGTCTCCTGCCTCCGCCTCCCAAGTAGCTGGGACCACAGGCGCCCACCACAACGCCTGGCCATTTTTTTTTTTGGTTGCAGCCATCATTGTTGTTTGGCGGGCCGGGCTGGGGATTCGAACCTGCCACCTTAGGTGTACGTGGCTGGCGCCTTAGCCGATTGAGCCACAGGCGCCAAGCCCCGGTAATTTAAACTTTTAACTGACTTTTTTTTTTTTTTTTTTGGCCAGGGCCGGGTTGGAACCTGCCACCCCGGGTATATAGGGCTGGTGCCCTACTCCTTGAGCCACAGGCACCACCCCTTTTAACTGATTTGATCAACTTTTACTGCCATTATTTGATGTAAAAATCAAGAAAGAAATGTAGCAGTCAGATGTGTAATAGATCCCTGATGATGCACAGCATGAAGTTCGCATGAGGTCAGCAGCCATGGCAGATGAAAAGTATTGAAG
The DNA here is from genome assembly GCA_963574575.1 of Galagoides demidoff. NCBI lineage: Eukaryota > Metazoa > Chordata > Mammalia > Primates > Galagidae > Galagoides > Galagoides demidoff. The sequence goes on along the minus strand of CAUYQV010039168.1, from coordinate 1,594 downwards.
TGAGAAATATGACCTGTGTTCCAAGGGCCCTGTGCCAAGAACTGGGAAGCAGACCCAGACCCTGCTCCTTCTAGGAAGTTCATGTTCTCACCGTTACCTGGAAAAGAGTTCACAAAGAAGGGGTGGTGCCTGTGTCTCAAGGAATAGGGCGCCAGCCCCATAGACTGGGGGTGGTGGGTTTAAGCCTGGCCCTGGCCAAAACTGAAAAAAAAAAGTTTACAAAGAAGAAGGGAGGGGGTGATGTGGAGGCTTCCATTGGAAGATTCTTCTCTTTTTTTCCCTGCCCATTCTCCTTTCGCAAACTTCAAATAATTGACTAATCTCAGATTTATGTTTTCCTGAAAATAGGAGCTGTTTGTGTGACCCTTTTCTAAGTAAAAAGGTCCTTTTTACATACCTGCTATGAAGACAACCAGGCTCAGCTTCGAGTAGGGATTTCTGACATAGGTCAAAAAGTTATGGTTCCTCTAGTATGGTCATAACACAACCACAGACATAGATTATTATGTAACACGTTGGAGCTCAGAGAGGTGCCGGGCACACTGCCTACTTCTAACTGCTTAAATTTTATGGGCTCTGAGATTCTTTATCAAGGTCAGGTAGATGGACTAGATGGACTGAAGCTATAGCTGGTCTCCAACAAGGAAGGTCAGAGAACCCGCATCACCACTCCCCTGGATCAGATTACAGCTCAAGCATAAGAAGATCCTGTACTGGATTTCCTGGAAACAATAATGAAAAAAAAAAAAAGACTAGTTTGCATCTGTCCCCCATCACGCCTGACTTACCTACAAAAGGGAGAGAATATACCCTCCTCTTGGTACGGTTCTCCAATTCCCTGAAAGAGTAAAACCTTTTGAAATGGAAACTTTGAGGTTTTATCACGTTGGAAATAATTATGGAAACAATCCCATTAAGGTATTCTGAGAATCCTTGACCCTGGCCTGGGGAGACCAAAGCCCTTCCTGCTGCTCTGTATTTTCTGTTTCACTCCCTTTTCTCATCCCTCTGCCGCTTCACGGAGATACCTTTTCCTTTTAAAATTTCTTGTCGTTCTCTCTAACAGGAGAGCAACAGAAATGGCAAGAACAAAGAACAGAAAAAAGATTAGCCTAAAAGCATCGACTTTGTTAACAATATCCACCATATTTTCATATGATAAGCTGAAGATTCACAGATAATTTCTACTGCCTAGGGCCAAGGGCATGAAATGATAAGGTCATTTCCTTTCAGTAATGAGAATTAAATAACATTACTTGCAAATAGTGGATTTCTCATGAAGAGAGAAGGCAGGAGGTGAAATTTCTGTCCCTCTCAGGTGCCTCAAATGGCCATGATGTTTGTGGAGAAGTGAGATGCTGATATAATTGTTTGAGACTTTATATGATATTACAGATTTATATCTTCTAAACTGATGGACAAGTTCCTTACTATTTATTTTTTTATTTTTTATTTTGTTTTATTAATTGATAGCTGTATACATTAATGCAAACATGGGGTACATTGTACTGTTTTCATATACAATTTGAAATACTTTCATCAAGCTGGTTAACATAAATTTCATGTCATTTGCTTAGTCATTGTATCAAAACAT